>CM073927.1:23010000-23203993 GCA_037179545.1 Sesamia inferens | reverse complement strand
GCAGTGTTTTGGGTTCAATTCCTTTTTGGTCGCCCAGAGCGGGAGAAGTCATTTGATATTTGGAAAATTGTCAAATGATTTCTCTCGCTCGGGGCGAATTCCATACCTGAGGTTTGCAAATAGGTACATTCTGCGTTAAACTATGTGGTGTTGTTTCGAAATAAAACGATAAAATATTTAACAATAACTATTTAATAAAATAATTTATTCGAATCATTTAGGTAGATGATGTCATAATGTATCACATATATTGAATCTTACCTCATCAATTGTGTAAATAGTTCGTATAAATCAATACCAATATTTTATTTTAACAGGCAAATCTTGCTTATTTCTAAGAAACAAGATGTAATTTCAAACATAATATCTTATATTAATACTTTTTTGAGGAGTATAGTCTTAAATCTAACATATTCCTTTTGTAAGAATGTTCACAGGTACACCAAAGTTGTTCAATATTACTTACTAAATCGGAATCACTCACTTCACTACACTCCACAGACGTATAAAGGGACGTCTGTGCTCCACTCGGATTTCAGAAGTCTAAAAGGCTCCTTTGGAGACAAAAACGAGCACCAGACTTGTTGAGTTTACAGAAGAATGGTGCTAAAGCTTTTTTTATCTTGAGGCATTCAACCTCCGTTCCCCATTATCCCAATTTTTTTTTTTAATAATTATAAACTAGCGCTTGACCGCAATCCCGCCTGATGGTAAGCAGTGATGCGATCGTTGATGATAAAGCGCGCTAGTTTATTAGGAGCCTATTCAGTCAGAAAAACTGACCGAATAGGAAGGAAGACGGCAGTTGAGCGAGGTGATGCAATGTTAAACCCAACAACACGACCAACGATGCTGCGCCAAAGGGAGATTGATCTGAAGACCCTCCACGACCAAACTCCCAACACAACAACATTAGGCGCATCGTACCCGGCAAACATCGCAACACAACTGCTCAGACCCGTCCTCCGTACGGCTTCACCAGACATCATGCCGGAACACGACAAATCGCTTGGCGGCAAGGCTTTGTCTGGTGGGTGGTAACTTCTGCCGGCGGCCGATGTTATGGCCTACCACCGAGGAATTTGGAGCCCATTGAGGTGGTTGAGAGTTTGCTATGGTAGCGATTGGTGGGTATTTATAGCTAAACTAAAAGACACGGCTCCTTGTAACAGGGTTGTGTCCAAGGTATGAAAATTAAAAAAAAAAAGAATTAGTCTGTCTTATAGATAATAAAGAAAATTAAGACCCGTATTTTTTATTTTGTCGAAATTACCTAAAGCTACCCAGATATAGCGTATTAAAGTTACGGAGTGGGGGCTAATTGACGTCATGCGACATTTCAAATCAATATATCTTCCTAAGAATTTGAATGAAAGAAAAAATAAAAAAATACGTGTTCAATATTTTTTATAAATCTATCCGATGGACAATGGACATAAAATTATTTTTAAGGACACAACCCAAACCGATAGAATAAATATTTTGGTTTGCTTTGTAGTAATGCAGACGAAAATATGTTACGTACACCGGCAGGTCTGCACCCCAACAATTTATGAACTCCATACATTTGTAGGTTTCTTTTCATATCATAACTTGCACACTAATTGCGTACCACACTTTCCATCACAATTATTTGAAGGATATTGCTAATTCATTGCTTCATATATTCGAAACATTTGACTGCACAACACAATAAATAACGCAATGAATGTTGTAGAACTGTCAAAATTAAAGCCATTGCTCCTGCTGTAGGTAAGTGTATTTCATACCCTGCATACAAAATTGCTATCCTCACCTACTCGTACTTAACAATCTGATCGGCCAAGAATAAAATTGTCAACTTCCGAAAAGTTAATGCATAATAACGATCTTAATTTTTGGTACCTACTTACAGGCGAAAAAATTTAATCCAAAATATTCTTTTTAAAACTAAGTAATATCATTATGCAGTCTTTATGGTACCGGCCATTTCCTTGTTCGGGGGTATCCATCCTCCAAAGGCTTTCTCAAATTCTTTTGCGACAGCAATTGTTAAATGGTCGTTGCATTTGTTGGCAGCTATCTGAATGCCCACTGGTAGACCCTTCCTTGTCAGGCCTATTGGGCACTGTGTGACGGGCAATCCAAGGGCGTTGAATATCGTGAGATAGCCACAGTTGAGGAATTTGTAATAAATTCTGTAGTGAAGATGTGCCGGGGTCGGGAACGTTGGGTGTAGAAGTACCACGTCGCCTGATAACATTTTCTGTAATGAGAAAAGTAAATTATTATTTGTAGATCTGTTGTAATAATAATCATTCGATCAGCAATCAATGTTTGATCGTTCTTGATCCTCAGAACTAGGTAATGGCATTTTTTTGATACTATCCAGCACTGTCTCTCCTAGGCGTTAAAGGTTAACTTAGGGATTTTATAACTAGAACTAGATGCGCCCCGTGGTTTCACCCGCGTAAGTAGTAGTAGTAGTAGTCGTGGTGGCCTAGTGGTTAAAACACCAGCCTCTCATGAGTGCGCGGGTTCGATTCCAGGTCAGGCAAGTACCAATGTAACTTTTCTAAAAGTTATATGTACTTTCTAAGTATATCTTGGACACCATTGACTGAAGGTGAAGGAAAACATCTTGAGGAAACCTGGACTTTATAAGCCTGAAATTGCCAACCCGCATTGAGCAAGCGTGGTGATTACGCTCAATCCTTCTCTGAGGACTTCTGAGACCTGTGCCCAGCAGTGGGACGATAAAAAGGTTGATGACGAAGTAGTAGTAATATAAAATACTAGCGGCCGCCTATTGGTCGCAGCGTGATGTTATATAGCCTGAAGCCTTTCTGGATTAATGGGCTATTTAACGGAAAAATAATTTTTCAAATCTGACTAGTTGTTCATGAGATTAGCGCGTTCAAACAAACAAACTCTTCAGCTTTATATATTAGTATAGATATAGATAGATAAAAACATATTCTCATGCCTAACTAATGTACCTATATACGATATTACATTAAAATCGGTGCAGCCGTTTTGGAGGAGTTCGAGAACAATCACTGTGACAGGAGAATTTTTTGTAATAGATTTTCGGCGACAAATAATAATAAAAAAAACAAAATTTATATTCTACTTTTTACGTTCATTCTTCACCCAGACTTACCTCAAATTCAGACTTGATTTCATCAAAAATGGAGAGCAGCTTCTTGTAGTAACTCTTTGGTAGTGCATCGAAGAATTTTAGTAGGGGCCCGTAGCATACGCAGATAAAGTTGTGATCCGACAGGCCAACTAGCGTCTTTAACACTTCAGGCCACACTGACACCCATTGGTCTCGTTTCTGTGGATCCGTGTAAATGTTCCGTACGTGTTTTATGTTCAACAGTATCCTAATGCTTGTTTCCCACATGTGTTCTATGTTTTTTATTTTGAGCTGCAAATATAAAATAGGTAGGTAGGTGAATAAGACTTTTCATACATAGAAAAAATAGGGCTTTCCGGTTTCTCGATACGGCTTAAGAGATAATATTGGATCTAAATGTGGACGAAGATGTAGAAGCTTCTGCAAAAGTATTTTATTTATTTATTTATATATTTGATACGACAAAATTAAGATCTGAGTACAAAGGTGCTGCTTATTTCTTAAGAAATTTCTTCCAGCAGACCTGCGAAAGGAGAAGTAAAACAGAAATGTAGACAATAGTGTGTACTTAAGAACAAGGAGGAAATAAAATATGATAAGTATAAAAGTAGTAATATTAAATATACCTACACATAAAACCAAAAATAATTATATAACTATACGTACTTAAATAAATACATAATACTAAAATACATAAATAGGTATATATAAATAATAAACAAATTCTCACAATATAGAGGAAAGATAATGCTCTTTTAATCGACGTTTAAATTTAGAAATAGTGTTTAAATCACGAATGTTAGGCAGGAGTGAGTTCCACAATCTTACAGCATGTAAAGAGAGGGAATAGGAATAGTAAATCGTTTTATGAGGATGATATTTAAGGATGCATTTTAGGTGTGATCTACAGGGTGCGCCGCTAGAGCGCGAGTTAGAAAAACGTTCACGCAGGTAGAAAGAATAAGATGGGTTGCGTAAGATGTTGAAAAGGAGACATAAAATCCTAGTATTCCTGCAAAGGCGGATTGGTATCAACAAATGAAGCTGCCAAGTGTCCGTCGTGTATGTTAATCAGAACGGACAAATCTTTGAGGTCAGATTGAATTATCTATTCTCTTCTTTATGTCGCCAAACGATTCGTCGTGTTCCGGCATGATGTCTAATGAAGCCATACGGAGGACGGGTCTGAGCAGTTGAATTGCGATGTGTGCCGGGTACGATGCGCCAAATGTTGTTGTGTGGGGAGTTTGGTAGAGGAGGGTCTCCAGATTAATCTCTTTCTGGCGCAGCATCGTTGGTCGTGTTGTTGGGTTTAACATTGCATCACCACGCTAAACTGCCGAAATGACTGACTGAAAAAACTGACTGAGTTTTTTTGAGTGAATAGGCTCTTAATAAACTACCGCGCTTTACCATCAACGATTGCATCACTGCTGACTATCAGAAGGGATTACGGTCATTCACTAGTTTATCCATACTAATATTATAAATGCGAAAGTAACTCTGTCTGCCTCTCTGTCTATCTGTCTGTCTGTTACGCTTTCCCGCTTAAACCTCTCGACCGATTTTGATGAAATTTGGCACAGACAATTTTTAGACCCTGAGAAAGAAAATAGACTACCTTTTATCGAAAAAAAAATGATAATCCCGAGGGAAATCTAAAAAGCGCTATATAACCGAATTCCACACCCGCGGGCGGAAAGCTGGTTATCAACAAAGGCTAATTTGTAAATAAACTTCATTATTATCATCTGCCTAACCTTTTTCCAACCATGTTATGGTCTTCTTCCAGACTAACCGAATTCAGCTGAATACCAGTATTATACATGGGGCAGTGGACTATCTGACCTCCATAACCCAATTACTGGGTAATACTTAGACCCGCCCTTCATACGGCTTCACCAGACATCACGCCGGAACAAGACGAATCGTTTGGCGGAAAGACTTTGTCTGGTGGATGGTAACTTCTGCCGGCAGCCGAAGTTATGGCCTATCACCAAGACACATATTAATTAACACACAAATATTAATTAGTATACAGAGTGGTGATGACAATACGACAATAAATTAAACATCGTGTACCTCAACACATTTCCAGTCTATCCATAAAAAATCATATAAATATGTCCATTAGTTTAGTCACAGGAAATTATTTTTCACATTTTCTACTTGATGTACCTACATGTTGATAAGGAAGCGCTTACAGGTTAATGATCGCCGCATTCTAACCTAAATCGCGGTACCAAACTTTAATAATAATGGCGCGAAAAAAGCACTTGTCGATACAGGATCGCGCTTACGCCGATCTGAGGTCAGTGAACCAATATTTTTAAAGAATGTTCTATTCCGTTTGCAATTTTATGTCATTTAGTTTGTTTGAAATTTTATTTTTTTTATTGTTAATGCTAGGTTTTTTTTCTATGGTTTAGGATTATTCCTATGGACCAGCATTGTTCGTATTTACACCACTCTGTATATGTAAGTTAGTTTAATGAACACACAAATATTAATACGAAAAATTATTACGAATTACTGTCTCCTTAGATACAGATCTAAGGAGACAGTAATTCGTAATAATTTTTCGTATTAATATTTGTGTATTCCCTAGTTTAGGAGGTAGGATTTATTGTTTTGTTACATAGATTTTTTTTTAAGGCTTTACTTTATCTATGTATGTTTTTGGTCAATAAAATAATTACTACAAATTATTATTATTATAAAAAAAACTGCACACTTAGTTTAAATGCACAAATAGTAAAAATGGTGGGTAGTGGTAACATTGTTATTTATTAGTGGTACTACTCGTACTAACCGGTTTAACTTCGATGTTGTAGGTATTCTTTATGTGATCTTTGGCTTTCTCCATTGCTTTTCTGACATCAGGGCCTATCGCGTCTGTTACATTGCTGCCATCTCCATCCATGTAGTAGAACTTCAACTTTGATATGTCGACCTGTGAATATATGTATACTATTGTCAGATAGGCAAGTTTTGAAACACAATAACACATTCAAATGCCCCTTATTCAGAACTAGAGTCTGGCTACCGAAAGTAGGCCCTGGAATTATTTGCCAAATTTTTTATAGCAACTCTGTATGAACGCTAATGTCAATTTGACAAGTTTGGCGTTCGGTATCTCTGGTGACAAATTGTATGCGTTTGTGTAAATTGTGATTCTAATTACAGTTTAAAATGAACAAATCTATCGAAAGATGTTGTTTTGCCAGACTGGCAAGTCCAACTAAAAACAACAACAGCGGGTGTTTTGGCGGGAAAGTCAAGCTGAGTGTCACGCTCGTTTTTCATTGGACTTTTAAAATTATTTATAGTGTTGTTTATTAAATAAAAGTGCGTGATTTATGTAGTAAAAAGTGCATTTAGTAAATAGTTCATAAAGAACAGTGAAATATCGCAGCATAGTGGCCACAACATGACTTTGCCCCAAACCTCACTCGTAAGACTGGTCACGCGGCAGTCTTTTTCGACATGAATAATTCATAATTACGTGACATTGGCTAAATGCACAAACCGTGCGAAGCCAATAAATAAAGAAATAATAAATAGGAACAGCGTGATGCCGCGTTTAAACAAAAACAAGATTATCTCGTGTAGTGTTGAATTTCATAGGGTAATAGACAATATTATTTTGATACTTTAAACACCTGCCTATCCAGTGGTCATAATAAAATTTTGGTTTATAATTTACGTACCTTACAAATAACTAATAAGATACTTACGCTTCTTCGCATTGAATAAAACCAATTATATTCATTCGTACATCGCATCAGTAAACGTATTCATTTTAATAACATCGCCTATGTTTTACGTATGTAATTAATTTACGTTGTAATTTTGTTAGTAATTTTAAAACAGAATCAGTAATTATAAGAAATAGCTTCATTGACTGGTAAGTTTTTACTATACACTGATGTATTGAAATTATGCCGAAAAAATTTCATTTTTATGTACGAATACCAAGAATTAATTACATATTTTGTATTTCTTCTTTGCAGAACTGAGTGTCAGAACACCAAAGAGAGTAAAAATGGAAGGTATCTGGAGTACGCCGGGAAAGAAACGCCCCAGGAAACCTACAGTGTCTAACCTAGATAACTTTGACATAGATGCTATGCGTAACAAGATAACGAATTTTATATTGTTAAAAAACAAGTTCCAACACTGAGGACATTGTTGGTGGAGTTACAAGAAAGTATTGATTTTAACGGATGCAGAGAAACTCTGCGCCGCTTGTTATTAGCCAATGGCTATGAATTTAAATAAAAATGAGCGTTCTGTATTAATAGAACGCTATGACATATCGTAGACATAGATTTTTAAGAACTTTAGCAGGAGAACGTGCAGAAGGCAAGCCAATCATTTATTTAGTTGAGACTTATGTCCATAGAAACTAGAAGCCTAAGAAGTCATGGCAAGGTCGTTCAACTAGTGGTGCAATTGACAATTTTTCGACCGGGAAAAGGTACATTATAGTTCATGCAGGATCAGAGAAAGGCCCCGTACCAAACTCTTTGTTAGAGTTTAATACAAAATAAAAACATGCTGATTTATCACCATGACATGAATGCTGCAGTTACTAAGGCCCAAATTTATTTTATCCATGTAGAAACTAGAAACGCTGACCAAAACCTACTGGCTTGTCCAAAGGTACGTCTGGCCCACCCGGTTGCCTTAGAACTTTCAAGAGCAGTGTGAGATCCTCTGCATAACGCGCGAGAGGCCCAAGTGTGAAGTATTCTTCAAAGTCAGGATCTAGGCAGTCCGGGATGTGACCTGGAAGAGAAAAATGTTTGTGTAATTAATAAATGTATTTTGTGCATCACTTTAAAGCTATTTATTATAAACAGAAGGGATTGTGTATGATCTTTTGCTAGATCACACACTACTTTTAGATGATGTGGGCAGAATGCAATAAAAGATGTTGAGTTTATATAAACTACTATATTGTTCCAAAGTTATAGGTAAAATGAGCTAATGGACTGATGTGTGCGTGTGATGTGTGTGCGCTTTACCATCAACGATTGCGTCACTGCTTACCATCGGGCAGGATTGCGGTCAAGCGCTGGTTTATACTTTAATAAAAAAAAAAAGAAAAAAAAAAGAATGAGTGACGTGGCCTTTGCTGGCCGTAATGAGAACACGACGACTTGATAGCTCGACAGTTCGACGCGAACTAATAATTATAAAGTAAAATGAATGCAAGACGTAAATGCTGACGATGCTATGTCTTCGCGAAAGAAGGAAATGCAATAAAATTCGAATCAGTAGATATCACACAAAACGCAGCTTCCGTTTGATTTTCAAATAAGCCAGCAGGATACCTAATTACTTCTCTATTGCAATCCCATAAGTCATAAATCGATTGTTGAGCATAGGTACAAAAATAATGGTTTATAAAGATAATATAAGAAAGTGCTATGCCATATTTAATAAAATAAATTCACAGATAACAGCAAATCAAGCTGCTACAATCTATCAAAGTTCTTTATGAGATTTCCATCTTTTTTTTTAATAATTATAAACTAGCGCTTGACCGCAATCCCGCCTGCTGGTAAGCAGTGATGCGATCGTTGATGGTAAAGCGCGCTAGTTTATTAAGAGCCTATTCATTCAGAAAAACTGAGCTAATAGGAAGGAAGACGGTAGTTGAGCGAGGTGATGCAATGTTAAACCCAACAACACGACCAACGATGCTGCGCCAAAGGGAGATTGATCTGATGACCCTCCATGACCAAACTCCCAACACAACAACATTAGGCGCATCGTACCCGGCACACATCGCAACACAACAGCTCAGGCCAGTCTTCCGTACGGCTTCACCAGACATCATGCCGGAACAGGAAAATGATTTTAACCTTTAACCATAAAGCATTAAGGCTCAAGGTTTAGTGGAAATATTTGACAGTTTCAAGTAGCTTGACCTGCTGTCGACCATACAGAAACTACCAAGGTCACAATAATAAAATAAAACAAGCATCGACAATAAAAAACAATTATGTAGACTCTCACAGATAATAAAACATTAGAAAAAGAAAGTAAACAAGAAACTGAAAGTATAGATTTCTCATTGTCATGATCTTGCCCATTACGCTATTTGTAACTCTTTACCTTCAACTGAGAGGAGTCTAGGTGTAGGCTTGTGTCCAAATATTCCAGTGAACATGGGAGGTAGTCGGAGTGATCCAGCAATGTCTGATCCTACGCCAATTATAGATCCTGCTGCTGAGATCAACGCCGACTGAAAACAAACAAATATTCCTTAGGGTAAGATAATACAGTGACGAAGCAGAGTTAACTTACGCAACGGCCAGTCAAAACGCTCTGCTTTAGACAGATCGAAACTTAACGAAACAGAAAAGTAGTCATACTGTCAGGGCCTTATGTAACCACCTTCAAAGAGATCACTGAAATCGGTTAACCGCATTGTGGTAATTATAATAGGTTGCGGTTTGGACTAAACTAATTCGCAGTTAACCTAATTGGTTTTTATTCGTTTTACTCCAAAAAAATATTAGAATCGTACGGACGATAGCAGGTCAAGCTACCCGAGACTGTCAAAAATTCCCATTCAACCTTGAGCTTTAATCATATAATATCAAAATCAAATAAAGGAATTTGACGGTTTGTAATACCTTGATGTGAAAAACCCTCTAGGTACTTGTCCAGATACAAGTAGAGGGTTTTTTATAAATTAGGTAGTAAAGTTTTCTCCACATTTCAGCAGATAGTGGTAATAATGTCATCTAAAAGAGGGGCACTTTTGTTAAATGTCACATTTTCTGATGTTCACAGCCAATAGGGTAGTTGACCAAAAAAAAACTAATTAGTCTATCAGTCAGATTCCCAAACAATACTAGACAGGTATTTTTTCTTTTTTCATATAAACAAAAAATGAAGAGGACACAGTGCGTTTAAAACTTGTGTGACGTCACTGCACGTTACACTTTTTAGCGAGCAGTGGCGTCACCAGCCATCACTCCTGATCTTTGATGCCTTTTATATTTGTCAATTTTTATTGATTTGATAAAACAAAATATACTTATCCAATATTTTTCTATAATCTGAATGACGGACTAAATATCATTTTTTTTTAACCAGGAAACATTCCTATTAGTATGTCAATTGAGCCAGTAAGCAAACACGTTGTAAGAATTATTACCCAAATTAAATTGCACACTTGACTGAATTTGTTACGTAAATAAGCTGTGACTATAGTTGGTTTTGACCATCGGTTTGGAGCGTTAACTGTTGCTAAATCTACCTAATGGTTTATGTTGTTACGAAGTTGACAATGGCCGAACCTATTTGTTAATGTTTACGTGGCGTAAAAAATGGGTACAATAAGAATATACTGATCTCATAAAGAAAAAGAAAACGTTGGCACTCGAGGGGGTTGCCGACAGAAGTGAAAAGTTAAAACTACGAGTATTTATGTGCTGCCCAAGCGCAGCGCGTTATAGAACTAGAAAATATTTATTATTCAGGTAACACAGTAAGCAGGTTCACTGATAAAAAGGAGTGCCTTAAAATATTACCTAGAGCTTTAGAGGACGTATTCCAGAAGGAAACTCATGCATTGATCTCTGTTTAAACATTACTTAAAACTAGTTTCAAGCAATCAAATGGCTTGAAACGAGTTTAATAGTAATGCTTGAGTTTTGAGTGAGCTTCTGGAATACGGGCCTTTTTTTTTGTTGGGATGGGAAATCATCAAATGACTTCTCCCGCTCTGGGCGGAGCGGAAGGGCGTGTCAGACTTTTATCGACTAAAACCCACCCGTGTTTCTTCTCTTGCCTGTGCGACGGCCAGGGCCACGGTTTCTTGTTTAACCAACCCGCAACCCTGACCCAGGAGGCATCGGTCTTCGTGGACCCCGTCACGATGGGCTGACATCTCTTTGAGGCGTGCGTGAAACACGACGCGCCGTCGACTCGGGCCTGGTCCTTACCGGCGGCGAGCTGCCCACTGCTCACCGCCCGCAGGCCCGCGCCTACGGTGGCTTTGAGTTAGGTGTCGTCTCCCGTCTAGGGCGTCGGCTAGTGCGTACGGGGCCACTGCGGTGGCTAGTGGCGTACGGGCCTTAGTCTGTATCTTGGGACTCCGAGTACGAATTCCAGAGTAAAAACTAAAGAGTGGTCCCGATTCCCTCTTTCACAAATTAAATTAACTTTAAGTTCAATGCATCTTTTTCTTTCTCTTCCATTAAGAAAAGGACAAAAGATAAAATGTTAGGTTAGACCTGTCAAATTAGTGCGCTCTGACGTAAACGTCGTATTTTTGGTCGCTATGTTTATAATCGCGTCTTAATTGTCTATGGAGTAGCTATGTTAATTTCACAGAATTAAACTAAAATGTCATTTTCTATCCTTTTTTAACACGCAGTTCACTTAAAATTAGTAAACTTTGGCAACAAGAGAATCGGTCGGACCAATGTCAGGTTTACTATGGTAGGTGTGTATGTGATGTTTTTATGGTGGAGACGTGCATGTCGGTGACGCGAACCTGAAGATTTTTCCCTAACAAAGATAGTTCAATACGCAAATAGTTTTCACTTTAAAAGCATGAGACAGAGTATTTCTTTCGTTGATCGAACGATCAAGAGGTTTATAAAAGCTATCATAAAAGCGTTTTTATTTCAAACGCGCTGTAATTAGCAGAGAACGACAATCACCATCAAGGTTTTTATCGTCCCACTGCTGGGCACAGGTCTCCTCTCATACAGAGAAGGATTGAGCGTAATCACCACGCTTGCTCAATGCGGGTTGGCGATTTCAGACTTATAAAGTCCAGGTTTCCTCAAGATGTTTTCCTTCACCTTCAGTCAATGGTGTCCAAGATATACTTAGAAAATACATATAACTTTAGAAAAGTTACATTGGTACTTGCCTGACCTGGAATCGAACCCACGCACTCATACTTGAGAGGCTGGTGTTTTAACCACTAGGCCACCACGACTTGACGAACGACAATGGTGAAATCATAATAAAGAGTTACAAAAATCGATCATTTATACACTACATTCACAAGCAGCGTAAAAATATGGTTGAACTGAACAAGCGCACAACGCAGCACTTGGGTGCTTCTTTCATTTAGTACTTACTTTATAATTCTGACTTTAATGCATGCGTGTAAGGTTGAATTTGGTCTGATGTTTGATGTGCCACGGACTCAGTCGTAAAAAATAATAGCTTTTTGTACTACTTTGTGATAAGAACTTTAAACACTGCACTTAAGGCTGATTTTAAATTAATGTATATTTATTTTGACTACTTTAGACTGCTTAATACTTGTCGCGATTTTTGATAAGAGTTTTGTTCGAGACTGTGTATCTAGTTTATAAGTGATCGATGGTTACAAAGAAATTGAATCTGTCATCATAGCTAGATTACGTGGTTACCTGTATGCCCAGGTTCCCACAGCAGTAGTAGGTACAAAAAATCCAAAAGACTGCTTAGGACTATAATTTACAAATACAGTATGTTACGAAAACCCTGTCCGACCCGTGAAGGTGTTGTTAGGTATCGATAACTGATTCTACTAATGCATACAAAACCGGGCTTTACTTAAAAAAAAATCCCCCAAAAAAAAATAAATATTATTTCGCAAAAGGAGGTAACTTATTAAATGTGCGTTGACCACCCTTCGCCTGCCGACCGCGGGGGGCGGGCGGCAGGACACGCGGCACGTGGTCGCATCGCTATTCGCTCATAATAATACCGGTGTTGTCACTTTTTAAAAATTACCAAATTTCGGGGAAATTGGAATTAATTCGTTGGAAAAAAAGATTATTTCAAAATTCATTTGTATTGGTACTATGATGAATACGTAAAATTTTATATTATATTTGGTCATGTGTTTACCTAACCTCTATTATCCTTATGGGTCGGACAGGGTTTTCGTAACATACTGTATAAGTAAACTTATACTAAATGTAAAAGTTAGTACATATATGACATGTGTTTTATGTTAAGGTTTGGTGTGTCTGTTTGTAAACGGAAAGAAAGAGGTTCAGTCTAGATACCGAGTGTTAGAGAAGTCACTTCGATTGTGAAGTACTTAAGTAGGCATTCAGGATCATCGTAGTGTAAAGTAATTAGAAAGGTCTTACTTTCATAAGACTATTGATGTGACAGTTACTTATATTCTTTTATACAAAAATGGTCCAAGGTAGGTAGTAAAAGAAAAGATTAATAAAAGCAGAGCCTTTAAAGGGTATTTTGCTAATTTTCTTCTTATGCCTAAGTGGAGACTGGGTTATATAAAAAAAGATTTGGCCTGGATAGAAGTTTGGTTTGGTTATAATAACAGGTTGAAAATGAATATCTGCCGGAACGGGAGGATTTTGTAGCACCTATATAGCTTAAAGGTTGGATAGAGCATTGGCCGGAAAATTTAGAATGGCTTTCTGAGCTACGTCCAAGGGTTTGAGTGTAGTTTACACAGCGCCGCCTCAACAGTACGAGACAACTGACTGACATACAGCGAGATAAAAGGTCTATAAGTATTGACAACGTGTCTAAGCGTCTTAAAAAGGTGGATACGAGTAACATGTGCTGGTGTTTATATATTATTACACTTGTAGAACTTACTTCTCCCCCCGAAGACCCACCAGTCGTCCTCTTCTGATCATAAGGGTTCGTCGTGATTCCAATGACATTGTTATAAGTTTCCCAGTTCATACAAAGTTGTGGTGTGTTCGTTACGGCGATAGGAATGGCCCCAGCAGCCCTGGCTAGCCTAATAACGGCTGCGTCTCTCTTCGCAGGATTCCTATATGGGTACACCGTACCACAGTCATTGCTCATGCCTGGAATTTTAATTGTTTATTTTATTAGCTCGAGGGTTTTGGTATTCTTAATGTGTAGTAGGTTATTGCTAACATAATGATTTTAAGACTTGTAAATTGATTAATATTGTGGCGAGATTTTAGTATCAAAGTTTTTGTATCTATACACAGTTTTGTTCATAACAATACAAAGTTTATATAAATATAGGTTTTGATTTTTATAGGTTTTTGATAACCATGGGCTCAATCACCAATACAATTAATAATAATTTAGTAAGTTAGTAGGAAGTAGGATTAGTAGAAAGTAGGATAACTGACGAAAAATGTTACAGCGAGGGTATCCAAAATCATGCAAGCACCTCAATACAGGTTACGAGATGACGCTGCCATCCTGTATGTTGGAGAAAAAAAAACAGTGGTTTCCTGTTAGCGAACCTCGTAGAATTTTGAGGGGTGCAGTTGAGTGCTTGCATGCCCAGGATTCCAAGGAATATGTGTTCACATTATGTAAATATAAATTAGAATCTCTTACCTTCAACAGCAATGCTTTCCTTCACAGTCATAGGTATGCCTAACAACGGGAACTCTTTTTCCAGATCTTCAGGCCGACTGTCAGTCGATGCTATCATCTTGTCTATGCCCCTTGCTTCTCTGAGTGCGGCATCGTATCGGGGCTCGACTATAGCGTTCAGGTATTGATTGGCTTCCTTGCACCTTTCTATATATGCTTCTACAACTTGTTCTGACGTGATCTGAAAGATAAATGAGACAGATTTTAGATTGTGATTAGGTATTAGCGTGTTACGGAATTGAGAAGCGATTCTTTTTTTTTTTTAATAATAAATAAACAAGCGCTTGACCGCAATCCGGCCTGATGGTAAGCAGTAATGCGATCGTTGATGGTAAAGCGCGCTAGCTTATTAAGAGCCTATTCACACAGAAAAACTGAGCGAATAGGAAGGAAGACGGCAGTTGAGCGAGGTGATCCAATGTTAAACCCAACAACACGACCAACGATGCTGCGCCAAAGGTAGATTGATCTGAAGACCCTCCATGACCAAACTCCCAACACAACAACATTAGGCGCATCGTACCCGGCCCACATCGCAACACAACTGCTCAGACCCGTCCTCCGTACGGCTTCACCAGATATCATGCCGGAACACGACAAATCGCTTGGCGGCAAGGCTTTGTCTGGTGGGTGGTAACTTCTGCCGGCGGCCGATGTTATGGCCTACCACCGAGAGCTATAGACCATTTTTACCATTATGATATTACAAGTACGTATTTCGACGGCACGTCTTAAATTTTTTTTTTTTTTTTTTTTTATTAAAGTATAAACCAGCGCTTGACCGCAATCCTGCCTGATGGTAAGCAGTGACGCAATCGTTGATGGTAAAGCGCACTAGTTTATTAAGAGCCTATTCACTCTAGCCTTGAAGACACTCAAATTGTAGTCCGACGGAAACACCTCCGCCGGCAGATTGTTCCAGTCCCTCGATGTACGCGGTATAAAGGAGGAGGCGAAACGCTTCGTTCGGATCGTAGAGGTGTTAACAACATAAGGGTGGAAACTCGCCGTACGACGGGTCGTCCGATGGTGGAACGGAGATGGGGGAATTAAATCGTGCAATTCCCTCGCACACTCCCCAGAATGTATCCTATAGAACACCGAAAGGCTGGCTACTCTACGCCTGTGCTCTAGGCTTTGGAGACCAACTCGAGTTGGTCTCACGCCTCTTCGCACGCCTCTCCACTGAATCCAAAGTGGCCAGGTGACACTTAGCAGCACCAGCCCAAATGTGGCTGCAGTACTCCACACACGAACGGACCTGTGCTTTGTACAACATTAGAAGCTGCCCTGGTGTGAAGTACTGCCGGACCTTTGCGATTACACCAAGTTTTCTGGCAGCCACCTTGGCCTTGGACTCAATGAACCGCCCAAAGTTTAGGTTCGAGGAAATCTCAATACCCAAAAGCTGAAGGCGGTCGGTACACTCCAAGGATACATTCCGAAAAGTAGGAGCCAAGGTGAACGGGCTCCTTTTGGCGGTGAAAGGACACGCCTGCGTTTTGGCGGCATTGAATGCTACAAGATTGGCATTGCCCCATTCGGAGACTGCCTGAAGTGCAACACTCGTTCGCTCTACCATGGCCTCTCTTTCGGACCGGATTGATTCCCTACTAGCCCGAGCATCCGGCAGGTATCTCTCCACAACTGTGCTGTCATCTGCATACCCATAGATACCGGGCATCAGCAGATCGTTAATATGCAGCAGAAACAGAGTTGCAGAGAGAACAGACCCCTGAGGAACACCGGCATTAGTCGACATGGGCTCAGATGAGCATCCGTCGACAACAACTCGGAGGGACCGTTCAGTTCAGTGTGTAAAAGTTTTAAAATTATGAACTAAACACCTAATGTTTGAAATTCAAACCATTCAAGTCCTATTTGATTAATTTCCCACTAAGTAATTGTTATAAGGAGGTAAGATAATGGCCCAGATTCTCTTGTTCATAAACTAAACTAAATTTAAGTTCTGTGCATCTTTTTCTTTACATTTCATTAAGAAAAGGACAGAACATGATATGTTAGTTTAGGCCTGTCAAATTAGACGGCTTGACGTAAATTGATGTACTCGTATTTTTGATCGCCATGTTTATAATCGCGTCAAAACTGTCTATGGAAATTGAATATCTTAATTTGACAGGATTAAATTAAAATATTGTCTTCTATCCTTTTCTTAATAAAATAGAAAGAAAAAGATGCACTTATCTTAAAATTATCGGCGCCAATGCCTGCATAATAATGTGTTATTATATTAGACAATATTTAAAAAAAAAAAAAAAAATTATCGGTGTGGACTTCACTTGTATTAATAGAGACGAGAGAGAGGGTATTGATTTTAATTAATTATGTATTTATACAGATTATTTATTAATTAGGGATGCTTACCATCAGTCGGAATTACGGTCAAGCGCTAGTTTATAATTATTAAAAAAAAAAAAAACTGCTGCTGAACGGGTCATAAATTAGTAGGGTTACAACTTTTAAATACCTAGGGCATCTTCTTACCGCTGATCTCAAGGACGATGTAGATATTGAAAGGGAACACAGGGCACTTGCGGTCCGGAGTAATATGTTTTCCCGTAGATTTGCCAGGTGTACAGACCAATTAAAAATAACACTGTTCAAGGCTTATTGTCAAAATCTGTACACGGGCAGTCTGTGGGTCAATTGTACTAAAAGATCGCTGGACGTCCTGCGTGTCCAATATAATAATGCTTTCAGGATGTTGTTGAGACTACCTCGTTACTGTAGTACGTCGGAAATGTTTGCGCAAGCCCGTACCGACGGTTCTCATGCAATCATACGCAAAAAGACCGCGTCGTTGCTGAGAGGAGTGAGGGACAGTCGGAACAGCATCCTGAAAACTGTAGCTGAGAGCTTCGGCTCTCCAATAATTAAAAAAATTGTGCACACTTTAATAATTACTAACACTAGGCAGTAGGCAATAAGTTTCTGTTTTCTTTGTATGTTACTAACACTCTTATGGATTTTTATGTCCAAAATAAAATTGATTTATTATTATTATTATACTAATTTCGATGCTTTCTTATCAAAAATCAAAAATTTCACTAGAGACATAGGTATGTAGGTATCTACTTCGAAACAGGAATGCGGATGGCGAAGCAACCTGCTTGCAAGTATAGGTAAGTCAACGATTTCCAGCAAGATGAGAGGGTCACGGCCACCCTAAATGTCAAATTAACCTTATCACTCCAAAAACCTTTCTTTTTAATCTTATTAAATCTGTCATCGAAAGAGTATTATTTACATTTTAAGTTTCCTGTGATTGATTGTATTCGGAAGTTATTTTGTCGTGTCTTGTCAATATTTATATATATATTTTAATTTATTCACTTTACAAGTTTATGTTTTTATTTTGCAGACGGACAGACGGGCAGCAAGTCTCATGAATAGGGTTCCGTTTTACCTTTTAGATACGGAACCCTAAAAATGTGGAGCAGATGACACTTGCACGTAGTCGCTGTTCTGAGCTGCGTAGTCGCCGCGCTACGTCGCATACCCGCCGCGCTAGGTCGCATACTCATTGCACCAGTAGGCCTAGTATAAGTTTTCATTACGAAACTCATTCGTCGATATCGAGCGCGTTTGACTCAGCGATTGGCCCGCATCAAGGTTGTAAGAACTCTCAACCAATGAGAGCGCCAAATGCGCTCGTTATCGACGATCGAGTTTCGTGTTGAAAACTCATACTATGCCTACTGGTCGCATAGTCGTTGGTATACTCACCGAATTGATGAGTTACGTTGCATAGTCACTGAGCTACATCGCAAAATTGCTGAACTACATTGCGTGGACGTGTTTGTATTGAAAACAACATTGCTTTGACAGGGCGTTAGAGTCAGGTTTTCGGAATGGTTTTTTTTTTCTCTTTTTATTCTTGCTACCTCCAACGTTATTGGATCCTTTTATATTAATATACCCTTTCATACCAGTTCTCGCTATTAATTTCGGAGTGGTTAGCTTTAAATAACATTGCCACGTTTGTGCTGCAAGGGATATTAAATAAGTAGTTTCCATTAAGGGGGATATTGCTATGATCGCCGTCGAAATTCTAATATTCTTACTGTTTATTGCAATTTGCAGAGTTGAATAATATTATCGGGAGTGCTTTGGGGACGAAGATGGCGGTCCCGGAAACCACATCTGAAAGGTGGTAATTAATCAGGACCATTACGAATTCGTAACCATAACAAATGACAACACAGTAAATTTTTAATTTGAGTTTCGTGGCTACCCTAACACTTTCGCTTTCGCCTCACCCATTTGCATTTTTACCAACCAATTTAATAACAAAAAATAACTTTGTCTTACCTGTCTAGTCCTTATCATTGCAGCTAACGAAGTAGCCGACTTAAACAATAAGGGGTTCATGGGTGGCGGACACTTCTTATTCCTCCTGATGTTCAGCAGGTAGGTCAAAGGCAGGACTACGATGGCCAGCAGTGACACCATAAACCGAAGGAACCTTCGCATGAACGCGTTCATCATGATTGTCTGGAAACGAAAATAAATGAGGATTAGTTTGGAGGCATAAGGAACAAGGTAAAAGTTCACTAATCCTCCATAGAAGAGGGAGGATCCTCCGACCAGACGGGTGTTAGGGCTGGCGGGCACTTGCCCAACATTTGATGATGGGAAGTTGTATGTATGCTAGTTGCACGGTAAACTTTGCCTGCGAGATGTAGAATAGGGTATTTGACTAAAAAAAACTAATTAGTCCGTCAGTCAGATTTCCAAAAAATACTAGGCACGTATTTTTTCTTTTTTCATATAAACAAAAAATGCAGACGACACAGTGCGTTGAAAACTCGAGTGACGTCATAACACTGTACACTTTTTACTGGCCAGTGACGTCACCAGCCACCACTCCTGATCTTTGATGCCTTTTATATTTGTAAATGTTTATTGTTTTGATAAAACAAAAAATACGTGTCTAGTATTTTTTGGAAATCTGACTGACGGACTAATTAGTTTTTTTAGTCAAATACCCTATTCGTGTGACGTACGTAAGTCGCGTTGTTTGCAAGTGGTGATTGTAGATACTGCTACATTTAGTATTGGTTTTCTCATGAAGGGGTGTATAGATTTTTTTTGTCTGTGTTGGGAAACCATCAAATGACCTCTCCCATTCTGGGCGGAGCGGGAGGGGGTGTCAGACTTATACTGACTAAAACCCACCAGTATTTCTTCACTTGTCTATGCGCCAGGGCCACGGTTTCTTTTTTAACCAACCCGCAACCCTGATTCAGGAGGCGTTGGTCTTCGTGGACCCCGTCACGATGTGCTGACATCTCTTTAAGGCGCGCGTAAAACACAACGAGCCGTCCACTCGGGCCTGGTCCTTACCGGGCGGTGAGTTTCCCACTGCTCACTGAGGGGCATATAGACTTGATTCCCTTTTTATCTACTGTTTCGCTAATGTGACAGTCTTATGTACACTTGGCTTGGAGCCCCGGGTCAAGTAACGTGGTATTCCTGGTTTTCTTTACATGTTAGTGTAAAGGTGTTCTTCTGATCATTGGAATTACTAACAGCTGACGAAATGTAACTGTGATAACACTCGTGTCTGCTTATCCATTCTGGAAATGCAGCCGCGATTATCAACCTTGTCTAGTGGTAATAAGCTATCAGGCATTGTCGGTTATCTTTATATGGACACTGATTCATAGTAGGCACCTATCGCCCTATTAAGGTCAAAACACCAAGTATACTGTATCTAACAATGATATGATTATAATATCTCTGTAGCAACAGTCTTGCAAGTCCTATGTGCTAGTCTATGTTTTTTTAGTAATTCCTAGTGGTACGTAGGAGTTACTCCTTTATCGTGGGTGCGATTACAAACACTTAAACGTACATACACAAACAGCACATCTTCGTCGGTTATTTTCGTCGCCCATACCCCAATGTTTAAAGACTAAAATCTTCAACCAGTGCGTCCTACCCTTCATGACTTACGGAACCGAGACGTGGACACTAACGGTCAGACTAGTCCATAAGTTTAAAACCGCTCAGCGAGCTATGGAGCGAGCTATGTTGGGCGTCTCTCTGAAGGACCGCATCAGGAATGAGGTGGTCCGACAGAGGACCAGAGTCACCGACATAGCTGAGAGGATTAGCAAGCTGAAGTGGCAATGGGCTGGTCACATATGCCGCAAGACCGACAACCGTTGGGGTAAACGAGTCCTCGAGTGGAGATCGCGTCTCGGCAAACGTAGCGTAGGACGCCTTTGGGCGAGATGGAGCGACGACATCAAAAAGGTGGCTAGTAGTGACTGGCAGGGAACTGCTCAGGATCGAGCTTGTTGGCGTGCCATGAAGGAGGCCTATGTCCAGCAGTGGACGAGTAGAGACTGATGATTATATGATATTGTTACATGCCAAGGCATAACACAAACAGTTATATTATGTGAGATCGGGACTAGATTTTAAACGTTTTCGATTACGGAAATTTCGACCTTCTTATTGGAACTTACTCTATAGGTACTCTAAGTATCTTGTACAGATCTTGTTTGTAAACAAACCATTAATTTAGAAACTACTTTTAACTAAGTAATGTGTTATTGTTAATCCATAAGTAATAAGCCTTTAAGATTAAAAGGTCAGAAACTTGTGTCTAATCCTATATTGAAAACGACAATGTTACATACATAAGTTTTAACTTAAATCTAAATTAAAAGTACCCTTACTTAACTGTAAATCAAAAGCATTTAGACTTTCAGCTTAACTGCTAACTAGCTTAACTGTAGCCAAATTAAACTTTTATTTTACTTTATTTTGTTTAATAACAATACACTGCGCTCCAAAACATAGATTACTGACGATAAGCTGAAGTGGGTCTAGGCTGGTCACGTCAGCTCCATGCCCATTAAGCTATAGCACAATAACACCACATTGAGTTCTGACATAGCTAGAAGACATTGCAGCAAACCGGTCGTTTGGACGAGCTAGACAAATCAAGCGATCAGTGATCTACCGTAACCCTGGTTCGTAAGAGCTGAAAATCACGGTAAAAGGACTTAGCTTAGCAGTAGGATGATACAGGCTAACAAGGACAGTGTCAAGAGTGTGTTTGTTTATATTGTAACCCTATTGAAAGGTGCCCAAAATCCTGTTGAGGTGTACCTAGTTCGGGACCAACGATACCTCCTTATTATAATTTTGAATGTTAAAATAAACGACTTACCTATGCGTAGCTTTCTTTTTAAATAGCCAGTATTTAACACTTAATTAAAAACAAAGCTGTGAACATTTTGAAGAACATCAGCTGCAAGCATTACGTCACTTGTTTGAATGAGCTACTGATAAAATAGAAACAATAACATGGACTGCACTTTCTAACCATACATGTATGTGGAAATGCGTTTGCATGCACCAAACTCGTTAAAACAAACTAGATTTCGTTTAGTTCACGCGCTGCTTACCTGTATAACAGATATTCTTATGATATAATTCACTACTTCTGAAACTACACTTAAAACATTTGCCAAAGGCTTGGCCAAATACGGCGGATACACTAAATTATAACTATTCAAAAATACTTCTGCCAGAACGAAGGCATGATATACACACGCCGTTAGCAGGATCAACACGAGTCGGGTCATAAAATTGACAGCCGCATTGAAACACGAAATGTACAGAGTAATAACTGACCGTATCATTTTATACGTGTGTGTCTACGTGCATCCGATAACATACTGAGTTGCGCTAATGTTACTTTTAGATAGTAGACACATTTATCAAATAAAGACTACTGCTGGGTCTACGCGTAACTTTTAGTAGGAGTTACGAACTACCACGCGACGTAGTGTTCAAAGTACAACTGTTGTTTGATATCGACTTTCAAGAAATACAGACTTTCTCTTAGAAGAAAGTGCACGTCCGGGTTCCGTTGCAAGTGGCTCTTGCCATTATTAATGTTATTAATCTATTAATGGTAAATTAATTTCTACAAACGTATTTTCAGGTGCGGAATATTATATGCGTGTAATTTTTCCTGAAAAGGCGTAGGGAAATTCATTGCCAAAAATGTGTCATTTTTCTTTGTATTTTATTGTTAACCGTACGTCGTCTAATCATAAAACATTAATTTCATAAAATACATATTATGAAACAGACTAACAAAGATCGATTAAATATAATTCCACCTAATTGTATACTAAGTAGCGTTATCAAAATTATTCGTTTTATCGATAAGTGAGATTTATCATCACGTTTTTATATTGCACAAAGAACATTAGTAACAATTTTTAAATAATCACATCTAATTAGTTGTTATTAATATGCATGGTATGCAAATATTCCATCGCATGACTATTGCAAAAGAAATAGTGAAAAGTTTGACTTCGTTCACTAGCGTAAATTATTGAAAATTTTATATTTAAATTCAATGTTCTTGACCCAAACTCTTGACCAAACAGCGGGGTAATTGCGTAACACATTTTTTATTTGAGTGGACGGGAAATCATCAAATGACTTCTCCCACTCTGGGCGGAGCGCAAGGGTGTGTCAGATTTTTACTGATTAAAACTACCAGTGTACCTTCACTTGCCTGTGCGCCAGGGCTACATATTCTTTTTCAGCTAAACAGCAGCCCTAGCAGGCGAAAGTCTTCGTGGACCCCGGCACGATGTGCTCCCGTCTCTTTGAGACGCGCGTGAGACACAACGCGCCGTCGACCCGGGTGGCGGACTTTACAGGGCACCGGCAAGCCCGCGCCTGTGGTGGCCGGGAGTACGATGTTGTCTCCTGACCTGTAGGCCTAGTATGAGTTTTCAATACGAAACTCGACTGTCGATATCGAGCGCGTTTGGCGCTCTCATTGGTTGAGAGTTCTTACGACCTTGAAGCGGGCCAATCGCTGAGGCAAACGCGCTCGGTATCGACGATCGAGTTTCGTATTGAAAACTCATACTAGGCCTACAGAGCGTCTTATGCGGTGGCTAGAGGCGTGAGGGCGCTGGGATTCCCACCCCCTCACGCGCTCCGCCTCACAGTGTGAGATTTCGGCAATCTAGGGGAACTTTATTCACTGAAGAAAATAAAATGGCATTTAGCCAATTCTTATTGTAATTTTAATCAGGATAAACGTTTCAATAAACAATAAGAGGTTTTTAACGTTTTGCATGTCGTTTATTGTTTAAAAAAACATATTTTTAGTACGTAGGTACTTACATACTTTTGATAAGTTTGCCGTCAAATAAAAAAAGACATTTATTATCTTAGCTTCTAATACAGCCAGGTAAACTCACAGAAAACTTGAAAGAACTAACCAAACATTTTTTGGTTTAAAAAAATAAAAACCGGTAACAAGGTACGCAAAGTGCAGTCAAAACAAAAAAGAAAGGAACAACGTATTATTCATCTGCATCAATATTGCTGTTGCTGTTAGAGTGAACAGATTTTACAACAGGCTCCATTAATATTTCCAAGACTTCTGGCAATATCTTTGAATGTTTTGTTCTGGGACTAGCACGAAGACTGACACAAGGGTCACATGTAATTAACAATCGATGAACAAGGTCAGTGTTGGTAAGAATCCTGGACGATTTTCTGGTAAACAGTTCCCTTTGATTTTCCAAGTCTGGACTTTCGAAGAGCACTCATCAAACGCCTTTTTAGGTTTACCGCTTGTATTTTGTTTTACTGAACGATCGGGCGCAAAGTCGAACGAGACGCTCTTCCAACCACGCTGTGTTTTCACTTAAAAATCTCGTTCGGTGGCGATTAGCTTTGTCCCATTTAACCTGTATACTATGCACTTATTTTCTTATTTTGGCCTTTATATTAGAAGACTGTCTGACTCCTGTTTGTTCCATTATGAAGTTTGAAACAACCTCCAACTTGTTTGAATGAGCTTGGGCCCATATACGGGCCAAAATACGATTTAACGTTATCGCGCAAGCAAGCGCAGGTTTTTTTAATGTGTTGGCTAGTATAATAAATTAGCTACAACTACAATCAAGTTTTAGGATGGAACACTTTGGAATACATAATTAAAACTCTTTTTAAAAACCAAAACCTATTTTTTATCAATAACGACAACACACCATTTAAAAAAAATGTTTTCTATCTAATCATTTAGCAAATATTTAAGATAAATGCAGGATCTTACTTTTAGACAAGGGCAATATTGTATACAAACAGCACTGACCACTTAGCCGAGACACAGCGACACAGCAGTCATATAAACATGACATGAGACATTTTAAGGAATTAATGTAATACTTTGATTCTAATTTTGCAGCCGCTAACCTGTTTTAACCAGTTTAATGGTGATATATTTTAAGTTGTAGAGGCAGTTATTAATTAAATTAATTAATAATCGTCTGTACCTATAGTAGACATAATGAAACGACGAACACACCACGCCGGATGCTCACCTCAAGGTTTGGGTTTCCTTACGATTAGCAATCGGTACTGATATTAATTATTAGTTTACATCATTGTCGGTATCCGTACCGCTAAAGGTTCGTACAAACTGGCGAGCCGCGACAGCTCGACCTACTCTTAAGCACCTGCGTAGGAGTACTGCTATTATGTGCATCTGTCTATTTATATGATTAGTTTTCATGGCTTTTACAAACAATTATCATTAATAAAGATAGATTTAATCTACCTTAAGCAAAAGAAAGTCTGAAAGTATCTCTCAGCCTTTCTTCTCAGAGTAGTCGGATTTTGCTTTTAACAAACTTTATTATATGTATTTCTTATGTGTAATTTTGAAATCTGGGCTTTTTCGTCGTAGATCGGTGTTCAAGCCGTTGGAAAACAGAAGTCGTTGAATAGAGACCGATTATTACAATAATGAGCGTGGGACGCATCACGCACCGAAGCTAGACGGAGCGATGACCTTAAAAGGTGACTGGGACAGACTGGGTGCAAAACACAGAATGTTGTGGCACAACTTGGGAAAAGCTTATTCCCAGCCACCTAAACTGCGACAGGCTGAGTCAAAAATAGAAACAAATTATCATTAAATAATTGGAAAATATGGATACAAAAATAGACAATGGCGTCGACTCTGTTGTTCACTAAACTAAACTAATTTTAAGTTAAGTGAATCTTTTTCTTTCCATTTCGTTAAGAAAAGGATAAAAGATAACCTTTTAGCTTAATCCTGTCCAATTAAGATACTCCGTAGACAGTTTAGACGCGATTATAAACATGGCACACCAGGGCAGCTTCTAATGTTGTACAAAGCACAGGTCCGTTCGTGTGTGGAGGACTGCAGCCACATTTGGGCTGGTGCTGCTAAGTGTCACCTGGCCACTTTGGATTCAGTGGAGAGGCGTGCGAAGAGGCTGATTGGTGACCCTGATTTAACTCGAGTTGGTCTCCAAAGCCTAGAGCACAGGCGTAGAGTAGCCAGCCTTTCGGTGTTTTATGGGATACATTCTGGGGAGTGTGCGAGGGAATTGCACGATTTAATTCCCCCATCTCCGTTCCACCATCGGACGACCCGTCGTACGGCGAGTTTCCACCCTTATGTTGTTAACACCTCTACGATCCGGACGAAGCGTTTCGCCTCCTCCTTTATACCGCGTACATCGAGGGACTGGAACAATCTGCCGGCGGCGGTGTTTCCGTCGGACTACAATTTGAGTGTCTTCAAGGCTAGAGTGAATAGGCTCTTAATAAACTAGTGCGCTTTACCATCAACGATTGCGTCACTGCTTACCATCAGGCAGGATTGCGGTCAAGCGCTGGTTTATACTTTAATAAAAAAAAAAAAAGAAAAACATTTTATGTTCTGTCTTAATGAAATATAAAGAAAAAGATGCACTGAACTTAAATTTAGTTTTGTTTGTGAAAAACAGAATCGGCGCCATTAACCCACTCTTAAAGAATCAACCTGTAATGTAATGTAATGTAATATACCTACAAACTTATATGCATTCATTTCTGCAGGTCAGAACAACCATTGATTATCTGCCATGGCACCAAGACTCATTACACAATCACAAGCAGCTCATAGACTCAGCTTTCAACTTTAACGCTAAGTTCCGACGACTTAGTGAAATCTCAGCGTTGGAAACTGTACCCACACTGGACGGTAACATGTCACTAAGTCGTTCTAACCTGCAGGAATGAATGAAAATAAGTGCGAGTATATAAAGGACGACGCACAAACGAGTACCATAGATCCAGGACATGACTCTGAACCCCCCACAGGTGGAATTTTTCGTCGGTTTTTTCCTGATTAAAAAAAAAAAATAATATGCAGTTTTTTTCACTTTAAACCGTTCATAATTGCTATACTTTTATAACCCAATAAGATTTTAAAGTAAAAAATAATTAATTCGCTAATTACACAAAAAAGGGCAATGGCGCAATGTGAACAAAACTCGAAAAACTATCCTATCAGCTGATTTAATAGAGGTCACATCACGGGGCAATGTCATACCCACAAACACGCGCGGCGGCACGCTTGCAACGTTCAAAGGCCGAGCCGATAAATTTTTTTAAACACTGTTATTTCTGTAACCGCTCATTAACGATGTAAATGACTGTCATAATTTTATTAGTGGCATGTGGTGTAGCCTTCTTGCGAAGTTTGTGTTACGATGTCAGATACACCCTGTATATACATGTGGAGGGAGTAAAGTTCAATCATCCTCCATAGAAAAGGGATGATCCTCCGACCAGACGGGTGTTATGTCTGGCGGGCATTTGCCCAGCGATTGAAGTTGTGAAGTTGTTTGTATGCTAATTGCACGGTAAACTGTGCTCGCGAGTGTAATTAAAAAAAAACAAGAAGTCCGAAATTCAGCAATACTTTTGTGTAATAAAATGTTCTGGCAGGTATATATGTCGGTATAATAGGGATGTATCCAAGGTATGAAAATCAAAAAAATAATTAGTCCGTTTTATAGATAATAAAAAAATTAAGACCCGTATTTTTTATTTTGTCGAAATTACCAAAAATTTCTGAGATATAGCGTATTAAAGTTACGGAGTGGGGGCTAATTACGTCACGCCATGGTATATTTTGTACGACGGCGTGACGTCATGCGATATTTCAAATCAATATCTCTTCCTAAGTATTTGAATAAAAGAAAAAATAAAAAATACGTGTTCAATATTTTTTAGAAATGTATCTGATGGACATTATATTATTTTTTATGATACAAGCCAATTATGTACTTACATACACCTATTACACTAACAGCATCTAATCCTGAAAAACTGGCTGCTGTGAGTTTAAAGTGAGCTGAGATAGTGTCAATCTCTTAGTATTAGTTGGAACGAGAAGATGATAATTGTTAATGTTGCTCATTGATGATAACATGGATGTATAGCAAAGTTTAGGAATAAAGACTTGCAGCTAATGTGAGCTCCACCCACAACTCAGTTACCTACTGGGCAATACAAACCGACAAGTACTCAATACATCTCAGTACAATAGAATACCCGTGTGGTATCGGCCTTAGAAGAGTACCAACCTGTGGTACCAACCCATATCCTCATCTGTGCCAATTCCATTTCGTTAAGAAAAGGATAGAAGATAACATTTTATTTTAATTCTGTCAAATAAAGATACTTACTCCATAGACAGTTTAGACGCGATTATAAACATGGCGCCTAAAAATACGCCAGTTTACGTCAGGAGCGCACTAATTTGACAGGTCTAAGCTGACATTTTATGTTCTGTCCTTTTCTTAATGTAATGGAAAGAAAAAGATGCACTTAACTTAAATTTAGTTTAGTTTGTGAAAGAAAAAGAAAGAAAGAAAGAAAAGCGTTTATTTGCAGTAAACATGACGCAAGAGTTTACAAAAACATAAAAAATAAGAAATAGTTGAGGGAAACATGCGTCACATCCACGCAGAACAGAGCTTCACCCACAATCAGAGCTTCCTCTCTCCTGTTACCCTATTTTGCTGAGCCCTACAGGGTCCATAATTGATCTCACATAAATTGTTACCACCCTTATATGAACTTATGGTAAAGCAATAAAGATATTGAGTATTGTGCTAAAAGTTCGTATTCTGTTTAATTCATAATGATCGATCAATTATCGATCAGTTGTCTCGTAATGGAATGGCGATAGAATGACATTGCCGAATTGCCATTATTCTGAAACCCGTTAGTAGAAATGATTTTCTAAAAACTACTACCTACTCAATTTGTACATTTATTAATATGGAGTGGAGTGTCAGTGGTTGACCACTGGAATATCATAATGACGCCATTTTGTTAGTAGATTACGACACTTGTCTAAATCGATCATTGTAGACTAGAGTTCCTAGTCTTGTATGTCCTATGTACTGTCATGTAAAAAAAAACGAGTGTGCTTATGACCACACGACTGAAGTGAAACTTCTTTCGCACCATCTGTATGTACATATATATATATATGTGTATACAAGGTTTCGTGGAATTGCGGGGGGAGGGGGAGAGGGGGGGAGTGGATTCCCTCGGGGCCAAAAGGTCGGGCTCCTCCTCCTGATTCAGGGGACCCCAAACTCGGGTAGTCCACGACCTCTGGTTCCCGAGATAATCCACGGGGAGGTGAGGTAACTAAAGGGTGTCGGGGGGGGGGAGGTAGGGAGTGGATTCCCTCAGGGCCAAAAGGTCGGGCTCCTCCTCCTGATTCAGGGGACCCCAAACTCGGGTAGTCCACGACCTCTGGTTCTCGAGATAATCCACGGGGGGGTGAGGTAACTTAAGGGGGGTGCGGGGGGGGGGGGGGGGGGGGGGGTTTAGATTTCGTGGGGTTGCGGGGGTAGGGGGAGGGGGAGAGGGGGGAAGGGGAGAGGGGGGAGTGGATTCCCTCGGGGCCAAAAGGTCGGGCTCTTCCTCCTGAATCAGGGGACCCCAATCTCGGGTAGTCCATGACCTCTGGTTCCCGAGATAATCCACGGGGGGTGAGGTAACTAAAGGGGGTCGGGGGGGGGCATAGGTTTCGTGGGATTGCGGGGGGAGGGGGAGAGGGGGGGAGTGGATTCCCTCGGGGCCAAAAGGTCGGGCTCCTCCTCCTGATTCAGGGGACCCCAAACTCGGGTAGTCCACGACCTCTGGTTCCCGAGATAATCCACGGGGAGGTGAGGTAACTAAAGGGTGTCGGGGGGGGAGGGGGTAGTGGATTCCCACGGGGCCAAAAGGTCGGGCTCTTCCTCGTGAATCAGGGGACCCCAAACTCGGGTAGTCCACGACCTCTGGTTCCCGAGATAATCCACGGGGGGGTGAGGTAATCAATGAGGGGGGTCGGGGGGTGTTCGCAGCGTCATGTTCTCGAAGAAATTCATAGTTCTTAATCAATCAAGGTACTTAGCTTAATAATTGAGCTTATGAGGCTCGAAAGCAATTTGTACTTTGTGTCCAATTATCGTATTGTGACGATATCTTCAAGCTTCTATACTTTCAATTATATCAGAAATGTTCAGCAAAAATATATAAAACTATACAGTATGTTACGAAAACCCTGTCCGACCCATAAGGATAATAGAGGTTAGGTAAACACATGACCAAATATAATATAAAATTTTACGTATTCATCATAGTACCAATACAAATGAATTTTGAAATAATCTTTTTTTCCAACGAAATAATTCCAATTTCCCCGAAATTTGGTAATTTTTAAAAAGTGACAACACCGGTATTATTATGAGCGAATAGCGATGCGGCCACGTGCCGCGTGTCCTGCCGCCCGCCCCCCGCGGTCGGCAGGCGAAGGGTGGTCAACGCACATTTAATAAGTTACCTCCTTTTGCGAAATAATATTTATTTTTTTTAGGGGGATTTTTTTTTAAATAAAGCCCGGTTTTGTATGCATTAGTAGAATCAGTTATCGATACCTAACAACACCTTCACGGGTCGGACAGGGTTTTCGTAACATACTGTATAAAGGCCAGAACAGAACGAAATTTATAAATTATTTGTGCTCTTAGGTAATCAATTGTTAACAAATCATAAAAAGATCCAAAAAATATATATTGCCTTCGGCGAGATGCGAACTCACAACTTCATACTCGACTCAATTGTTAACAAATCTTAAAAAGATCCAAAAAATATATATTGCCTTCGGCGAGATGCGAACTCACAACTTCATACTCGACATGTCATGCAATATTTACATGAGCCAACTCCTTGTTTGTAGTACAGACGAAATAGGACTATACTCTGCTTCCGTTCGCCTTGCCCGATCATTTTTCGTAACGCTTTCGCCAGTTTACTCCCCAAGTCAAGCATGCCTAAAGAAGTTTTACTTCAAAAACAGTCATCCGATTTAACTGTCTTACTTATGCTCTAAAAACATGTGATGGATTTCGCTGCAATAATCTGTTTTAATATTATATTTCGAACAGATACGTGCATGATGCACGTGAGTGGAGGTTATCATAATGTAAACATCATGCACCTTTATAATACATAGGTACAAAACTACATTACCGATTCATAATTATTGATTTATCTCTATTAACTGTAGGTAGGCACATTCATAAATATGGATAAATAAACTTACCTACTTAGTATGTAATCGTATTCTTTCATCATCCGTTTTAAACGCACGCGAGATGCATGATATGTATCTGAATGTACAGCTTACTGTATATACCTTCTTAAACACGAGTCACGAGTGTAAGGCGATTTGTACACACACGTTTATTTTGTTCGCCGTGTGCGTTTTTTGACAGTCACGGCGGCGCGCGGCAGCTCTGGGGCACTGCGATATACAGGCATAATACCTTTCAGTTAGGTAAAATTCAAATCCTGTTTTCTCTTTAAACAAAGATTTGAAACTTTGAGAAAAGATTCATTTCATATTAGTTTCTAAAATACTATATTAGTAACACTATCGTATTCAATTTTTCTTACAATAATTATGGAGAAAATAGCTTCTGAATCTTGCGTAAATGTATGCTTGTGATTGTACCTATCAGAGTAGGTAATTACCTACCTACCTACTAATTGCACATTTTTCTGATTTACTTAGACAATTTCCAAGTCTTCTACGTTAGCAAGGGAAGTGATGTGCAAGATGCCATTGATGCGTAGCAAGATATCCATCTTGTGTAATGTTAAGTACGTCTTGGCCTATTAACTATTAACCTGCAGTAGGAACCTGAATGTTAATGATGGTTGGAACAGATTAGATGCGGAAGGGGGGATATGGTGCTGTTGTACAGCTTGAGAGAAGCCGAAGTCTAACAGCGAATTGCGCTAGAATGACTTTGAAACGGTATCTACAAATGCCACATGCGAACAACGTTTCCCGTGTATATTATTTTCAAAACATGATAGTAAAAATGTTTGGGGTTATGGATATTCAGATTTAAATAATTTTCACAAAGCCCCCTCTAAATACGATTCGTCGGAAAAATATTTAGATTCTTATTTAAAGTACCAAATTTTTGGAAAAGGTAGAATAGATGACGTGGTCATGACGAAATGCTTAATAAACGAAAAATATGGTCCACGCTCAGCCGATGGGCACGCGGGGCGTTGACCTCCGTCAGCTATTGCCACGATGCAACAATGGCTAAATGTATTTGGGAAAAATATAACATACATAGTTTAAAAGGATTAGAATCGATTCAGTTGCTTATTCTGAACAAACTATATTTAGGTTTCGTATAAAGAAACCAACCAACCGCCAACCCGCATTGAGCAAGCGTGGTGATTACGCTCAATCCTTCTCTGTATGAGAGGAGACCTGTGCCCAGCTGTGGGGCGATAAAAAGGTTGATAATGATGATGATGATGATGATCTATTCATACCCTCAACAAAATCTCGGTGCACGCCCCTGCCGCTCCTATTGGTCGCAGCGTGATGCTGTATAACATACACTAGCCCAAAGCTTTCATGGATTAATGGGCTATCCAAAGCAAAAAGAATTTTTCAAATCGGACTAGTAGTTCCTGAGATTAGCGCTGTCAAACAAACAATATAAGCTTTATATATCAATGTAAGTAGATTATTTAATGTTTATCCGAAACCCAAAACGCGTATCATGTACAAAATTTCAAAAAGATATAATGAAAAACCACAAAGTTATGATTTTGCTATTCTATTTGTCCCACCAAAAATATGGTCAAAGCTCCGCTCAGGTGGGCGAGCGCGGTGCGTTGACGCTCAAGTACTATGATCTATCGTAACCCGTCGGTAACCACTCTGTAACAATTTCTAAATGTATTTGGGAAAAAATATAACATGGTGCAAAACTGATTGGAATCGATTCAGTTGCTTATTCTGAACAAACTTTATTCAGGTTTCGCATTTAAACAAAAAATAACGTGGTATAGGAAGTGTTTGCCAAACACCATAACATCTCAGCTTCATTGCTCGGCGTTTTTCTGGCGGTCTCCACTGTTGATTCTGGCTTTCAGGAGTTGCAGCGGGTGGGAAAAACCATGCCATTTCCTCACGATGTTTTTCTTCGCCGTTTTGAGAGCAGCGATGATGAAATATTTGACATAAAGTAAAACGCCTGATGGGCTTCAAACCTACGACCTACAACTTGTAAGTCGTAGTAGTGATAACCACTAGGCCACCGCCGTTGTAATATTCTCTCTCTAATATTATAAAAAGATAAAATTTGCTTGTTTTTACTTAGAGAGAAAAAATGTTTTTGCAGTTGATAGCCCAATTGTTAAGGTGGGTTATAAGCCAGGGGTGCGTGGCAGAAAACCTCCCCGAGTACCCGGTGGCTGTTGGTCCTCGGTTTCGACCCCCGAGGACGAGCAGACGCTGGGCCGGTGCACCCTGGGCGCGGGCATCATTCCCCGGCGAGGGGGATTGTTGTCCGTGGCGAATTTCTGCCGGAGCGCAGGTGTCGCTCCCGAGGACTTTCTATCTGCGCTCTGCAGTAGCAGAGTGTATGAATAGGGAGCGAGGTGGGTAGACCGCGGGCCGTTATTACAGTCCGCGGTCTAGGGTCCAGGGGCGATAGACTTGGGGAGTCTCCGCCCCCTACTGAATGGACCCGAGGCGGAGGCGCGCGCAAGTGTCGGCGAGCGCCTCAGAGGTGATGCACGGGGTAGTTAAACATTTTACTACCCGTGCACGAGGCGAGGCCCCGACAACCGGGCCAGTACGAGAGCGTGGGGCTGCGGAGGAATTTGGACTCCCGCGGCCCCTCGCGATCTTGAGAGACGAGGCACCGGGGTAGTTTTTAGTCAGTAGGAGTATGACAGACCCCGTCGCCCACCCCAATGTGGCGGACATTCATTGAGGATTTTCCATCCCGAAAAAAAAAGGGTTATAAGTCATTTAACATCTTACTACAACTCTTAGGAGCCGAGCATATGGAGGAATAGTCAGAAAAAATGCTAAACACTTACGAAGTAGATCGGGAGAGCGATAGAATGCTACGCGCTGGCCTAAAATTTAATGCGGGTGATGTCACAACGGTCGGGGGCTAAAACTTTATGCGGGCGAATCACGAGAGTCGGGGGCTAAAATTTAATGCGGGCGAAGTCACAAGAGTGGGGAGCTAAAATTTTAAGCATTTTGCGTGAAAGTCATTAGAAAATACTTAAGGGAAACCAAGTCGGAACATCTAATGGTAAAAATTAAAATAGTCTCGGTAACTATTGTAACATGAGAAAGTAAACAACATTACTTTCACTAACACCATTGCAAAGATTTGAGTACCAATATTTACAATGAAAATTATTGACAATGAAGAAGAAAGAAAAAAGAGTAAAGCGTATTCTAATCTATTCTGAGAAGTTACTCTATTCTAAGCCAGGCACCACCTGGGGGCTTGGGATGGTAAATGATAAGTAAATGGTACAGATGAGATCAGTGGTGGCGCCTGCAACTTACGAGTTGTAAGGTCATAATCAAAAGTATGTATCCAGGTAGACACTTTGTGTAAATTATGTCATTACCACTACTTCAAAACGGCTTGTCCTGGAACCAAAATATCGAATACATGTGAGATGTACCAAGCCATACTCAGATCGCGTAGTTTTTTTTATTATTTTTTATTTTTTTTATGGCATCGCAAGGTTTAATATCACGTATCACGTAATGAATTAATCATGTCGAAAAAGGCGGCCGCGTGAACCGTCTTACGAGGGACGTTTGACACAAAGTCATGATGTGGCCACTATGCTGCGAAATTTCACTGTTCTTTATCAATTATTTACTGAATGCACTTCTTACTACATAAATCACGCACTTTTATTTAGTAAACAACACTTTAAATAATTTTAAAAGGTGTATGAAAAATGAACGTGACACTCAGTTTGACTTTCCCGCCAAAACTCCCAGATCGCGTAGTTGGTTACGTCCCAATTCCTCTTAAAGAGAATTAACAATATCTGCAATGGAATCATTGTTGCTGATTATGCTACTGCTATAAATATAAAGATGCATGCAAGAGATATATAAAAGAGGATCTAAACAAAGTAGGTAAGTGAATATAATTACGATGAAAGTTAGCACAAACCCTTATTCAGCCGATTATAGATTATGCCGATGCCTGTTACCTGGATGCTACTGAGGAGCTGTTAAACAAGCTTGAGCGCTTGCAAAACCTGTGCATTCGCTTTGTTTTCGGTCTTCGTAAGTATTACCATGTTTCTCACCTTCGCAAGGAACTCAAGTGGCTCCCAATTCGCCTTCGCAGGAATACTAGGATTTTATGTCTCCTTTTCAACATCTTACACAACCCGTCTTATCCTTCCTACCTGCGTGAGCGTTTTTCTTACGCGCGCTCTAGCGACGCACCCTGTAGATCACACCTAAAATCCATCCTCAATTGTCAATAAAAAAACATGTCTAAAATTTTGGTGCAAAATTAAAATCTGTGTAGACATTCGTCTTTATAAAATGTAGATATAGTAACAAAAAATTGAAAAACTATGGCATGCGAGTTATGTGAGCACTGTCAAAGTCCTATCTACAAAGATGATAAGATCACAATACGAGAGGGCTTCAGTTACCACAAGAAATGCCACAAGTGCTATGTCTGCAGCGAAACCAACCTCCTGAACGCAGAAGTTTTCAAAGGGGTGATATTTTGCTGTAGCTGCGCTCAGAGGATATTTCAAGGATGCTCCACAGCTCGCAGGACCAAAACTATGACCAACGGCAGGGGACGGAGGATCAGGTCCAAGTCGCGCAGGCGCGACAGAGAAAGAACAAAAGGCCATCACGAGATGATTGAAAATAGCAGAGACGGAGTCATAGAACTGGTAAGGCTAGTGGGATCCAACACAGACTCTGATGAGCTACTGGAGAAGAAGCAGAAGAAATCCAGTTACAGCACTACCATACTGCGTAAGCGTCATCCATCGTAAATCCTTCGATGTCCACTGTACGCATGATGGATGAAAGAAGCACATGAATTGTCTTTGCCCCATTGGTGTAATTGCTGCATGGCGTTCCAGTGTGGGGAAAAAAAAAAAAAATAAATAAATAAATAAATCCTTAAATCTCATCCTCATAAAACGATTTACTATTCCTATTCCTTCTCTGTACATGCTGTAAGATTGTGGAACTCACTCCCGCCTAACATTCGTGATTTAAACACTATTTCTAATTTTAAGCGTCGATTAAAAGAACATCTTCATTTTGATGTATCTATATGTATTTTATTGTGTGTACATAAATAATAAAATAAATAAATAAAGTTAAATAGTTGGCGATACCTAAGAATAAATATAAAGATAATGTAAGGGCATAGCATATTCCTCAAACAAAAAAAAGAATGCCAATCCATACTAATATTATAAATGTGAAAGTAACTCTGTCTGTCTGTCTGTTACGCTTTCCCGCTTAAACCTCTCAACAGAGTTTGATGAAATGGCACAGACAATCTTCAGACCCTGAGAAAGGACATAGGCTACCTTTTATTGAAAAAAACAATTGATATTCCCGAGGGAAATCTAAAAATCCCGATATAACCGTATTCCACGCAGGCGAAACCGCGGGCGGAAAGCTAGTTGAAAATAAAAGTATCTAAGTTACTGCTTGGCAACGAGCTAGTTACTGACTTTTCACTATTTGTATTAGGGATGTTTCGTGGGTAAGAAAAATTGATTCCATTTAGTCCGTCATTCAGATTATAGAAAAATATTGGATACGTATATTTTGTTTTATCAACTCAATAAAAATTGAGAAATATAAAAAGCATCAAAGATCAGGAGTGGTGGCTGGTGATGTCAGTCCTCGCTAAAAAGTGTAGCGTGCAGTGACATCACACGAGTTTTCAACGCACTGTGTCGTCTTCACTTTATGTTTATATGAAAAAAGAAAAAATACGTGTCTAGCATTTTTTGGAAATCTGACTAACGGACTAATTAGTTTTTTTTAGTCAGCTACCCTATTATCCAAATTCAACTAATTTCTAACTCTAGAGCTACAACTGCTACCTACTTGGTTATAGAAATTACTAGCTGACGCAGCAAACGTTGGTTTGCCATATACATTATTTCTAGGAAATATTTTAATAGAATCGCGGCAAAAAATAGAGGTCGTTCATTTCAGGGTGACAATTTAGGGTTGTATATATTTTAATGCCACATTAAAACATAATAAAAATAAAAAATGTTGACCAAAATTTTAAAACAAAGTGGGTGGACAACAATTATTATTTAGGGTAGGAAAAATCGATAGTTATCGATTTTGAGATAGGTAGGTCTGAGAATTAGCTACTATCTATTTTTCTTATGTTTAGTAGAATATGCATATAAAATTTCACCAAATTCGGTCAAGTCATTTCGGAGGAGTATGTTAACTAACATTGTGATATGAGAATTTTATTTATATGTAATTGGTATACTAATAGCCAAAAGCCTTGATAATACGACAGAAGGGTGTAAACGAAACTACAAGTAAGTAGGTAAGTATATGTATAGGCATTGATTGGCGTTACTTACTGTTAACCATAGTGGCATTGAGGGTTAACGCAATATTTATTAACAAGTTCTACTCGAATGCTGTTCAAAGCCCATGGTACCTACTTAGAATTATATGTAGGTAACTAGCGGCCGCCAGCGACTTCGTTCGCGTGGAGGTAGTTATGCTCCGCTTCTATTAGTCGCAGCGAGATGTTATATAGACTAAAGCCTTCCTGGATTAACGGGCTATCCAACGCAAAAAGAATTTTTCAAATCAGACCAGTAGTTCCTGAGATTAGCGCGTTCAAACAAACAAACAAACTCTTCAGCATTATATATTAGTATAGATTAGTATAGATAAGCGATATATTGTTTGTGTATATTCGATTGCAGCGCTAAGGTTTTACTCTACAACGACACCTGCAATTGAGAAAAGCGAGCGATTATCAGCACTACTACTAGCAGCGGTGGCCTAGTGGTGAGCAGCGGTAGCCGTAAAGTTGTAGGTCGTAGGTTCGACAAAATCGGGAAGAAACCGGCATGGCCTAAAGACAAAACTTTGCATACATGGGACATCTATCAACATCTATCAAGATTACGGTCCACTTTCTCTCTCTCTCACGGAAAATTATAGGCTGGTTTATATATGGTGAAAAATCATGGTATTCAATCGCAACCAGGTATACTGGAAGCATACGCCAACATATTTGGACCAAGACTAGATAGAATTTAAATCACACAGCCAGCCGTACTGACAGCCTCCGTGGCGTAGCGGTTGCGAACGCGGCAGCTGCGCAAGGAGGCGCGCGATCTCCGCGCGGTGCAAGCAATTTGCATTGGTCTGGTTGTACCTCGGAAAGCACGTTAAGCCGTTGGACCCGGTTGCCATACGAAAATCTTACTAAATCAAACTTTACTACGATTTTGGACAAGTCTTGCATTTTTAAACTTGGTGCTTTAGTGTGTTTTGTTTCCAAGCTACACTTATTTGAAATTCAGATATAAATATACCAACTTAAACATTTAGTATGAGATAAATCTCAAGTGAAGTAAGTTACGCAGTACGGTACCTACATATACCTAGTTTAAGGACCATGAAGCAATCGGATTGCTAAGCAAGTTGGTCAAGCTAAACTAAGGCTAGGCTCCTTGCGAAACTTGCCAGTGTTTTCTCAATTACATACTGACTCGCAGATCAACAGTAAAATTGTTTACTGATGACGCTTTTGCATCACATTGTTGGGTATTTGGAGACACCGAAGCGACGCGACGAGCCAAGAAACTTGTAGTGATTTCAGTTTGCAGAGTTCACATGAGTTTAGGAATTTCTCACTTGGAGTATTTGAATAGGTCGGTATCGTAATACCAATGGCGTTTTCCACCAACTCGAATTGCGTCTACATGGTGGATATAATCCCAGCACCCCAATTGCGTAAAACACTAATATTATCAGTGGGAATCATTTCGAAGCATATTGTTAATACATTGCTCTATAAGTTCGAAAATGTGTCTGCTCAACAACGTTAATAACGCAATATATGTTGTTCAACTGTCAAAATGAAAGAAGAAAGAAAAAACGTTTATTTGCATAAAACATGACGCAAAAGTTTACAAAAACGCAAAAAATAAGACATAGTTGAGGGAAACATGCGTCACATCCACGCTAAACGGCTGTCGCTCAGCATTATGCTGCGACTCTTGCAAAACAAAGCCCAGCGCTGGTTTCCAGCGACAGCCGGCGCTGACGTAAAGACGTCACCCAGTGCAACAAACAATTGCTACTGATATGTAGTGTATTACGGAATTATCCTGCTGGTCTTCTCTTTATGAAAGAATTACAGAGGGTAGACCGGTATTAGCAATGGAAACAATACTGCAATAAGTGGGCTGTTTATGTTATCGTGGTTTATTACTAAAATCAAGTGACCAAACCTGCTTGACTCCTAATCAAATCAGTAGTACGAACAACTGAAGTGTGTTTTTGGGGCAGGCCCTAGCTTGCAGTAAGACAACAAAGGCTAGTAACATAGTTATAAACTGAGGTTTTTGTTTCTACTCGTATAATAATCGCATTAAAATTAATTTCGTTCTGTGTGTTTTCTTCCATTTAAGATTTTCATTTTCCTTTATCAAAATCATTGTATTTCCCCCGAATAGATTACACATGTAAAAAAAATTAAAGGATACAGTAATTTGCAAAAAATATTATTCTATTTATCTGATAACTACAGTGAATACTTGCCTATAATAGTTACGTAGAAAAAGTACCCAGGTAATGTATGTGTTGCAGTCAAAACTCTTAACCAGTCAAAAGTACTGTTGACTAACAAAATGAGTCAAAAGTACTTTTGACTGAACAGGTTGGTCAATAATACTTTTGACTGGTTAAGAGTTTTGATGCAACACCTGTATGTAATAGAAATCAGTAATTCTTTGACTGTTGCTTTATTTTTTCAAAAAATTCTTCCATCTTACAAAAACAATTGGGTTGTATCGTAAAAAATAATTTAATGCCCATCAGATAGATTTATAAAGAATATTGAACACGTATTTTTTATTTTTTCTCTCATTCAAATACTTAGGAAGATATATTAATTTGAAATGTCGCATGACGTCACGCCGTGCTACAAAATATACAACGGCGTGCCGTAATTAGCCCCCGCTCCGTATCTTTAATACGCTATATCTCAGTAGTTTTTGGTAATTTCGACAAAATGAAAAATACGGGTCTTAATTTTTTTTATTATCTACAAGACGGACTAATTATTTTTTTGATTTTCATACCTTGGATACATCCCTATAACCAATAAGCCATTTGTGTAGTTTGGATTACACACAAAAAACTTCCTTAATATTTAGTTTAAGAGGAACGTCCCTTATTTCTTGTAGAAAATTGTTAAATATTTTAATCTGCTTTGTTAAAGCTATTTTAATTATAAAACGAGCTTTGATGTGCACAAATACTGCATCTGATGTTTTTAAAATTTTGTATTGAATATCATTAATGCCATTAAGTATAATTCAAAAAGTAAGGAAATTGACAAATTTTTGATTAATTTTCTTCATAGCGCAGAAATTTTAATGCAAAAATGGAATTATGTTTTCTGGTATTCTCTTCAATTTATATTATTCAAAAAATCAAACAATCTAGCAAACAATAATACAAAAAACTAAAAGAAACAAACAAAGAAAAAATATTTACTTATTCAAACACGTTTACAATTTCGGTCATATTTCAAAATCGACGTTGGGACACTGCATAATTTATCCTTCACATGTTATTAACTTATTGGTGTAAATAAAATGTCTACTTAAAAGAATTATTATGGCGATGTTACCCTGAACGAATCACACATAAATAATAAACTGCAGCCACAAATGCAGGTATGAATAAACTTATAATTTAAAATGTTTAATATATCATATGATTTATCAAAAAGTTATCCAATTTTTAGTAAATCTTGTGATAAGATCCTGTTTGATCAGAAATTGTGACATATTGACTTTAAAAGGTGGTTCATTGAGTTTATCTAAGTAGGTATGGACGGTAACAGGTCAAGCTGCCCACAACTGTCGAATAATCCCAATCAACTTTTAGCCTTAATGCTTTAGTTATAAAGTTGAAAAATAAAGAAATTTTACCGATTGCAGTACTTTGGTGTGCTCTACATTGTGTACATGTGCTGTGAAGCGTAAGGAAGTTGCCGTGAGTAATGTTGTGTATCAATATAAGAACTGCCAGCAATAAAATTCGATTAACATGATATGATTTTATAATGTACTTTTTTCATTTTTGTTATCGAAGCTGAAATTTAAAGAAGAGAGAGAAAGGACCTGAATACTGTTCTGTAAGTAAACGACATTTTTTCGGTTTCAATATAATAGCTTGCTCAGTAATTATAATTTCGAAAATAAAATTTTTAATCGACGTTTACCTATTGCTATCTGTACATGGCTGCTACATCTATAACATTAGGGGACGAACATAGTAACTCCGAAGGAATGTGCGAAAGATGATATAGTTATAAAGGGAGTGTGACTGAGATGAATACCTATTAATAGAGAAATAGATATGGAAAAAGAAGATGTATCCAATAGGGATATATCCAAGATATGAAAATCAAAAAAATTATTAGTCCGTCTTATAGATAATCAAAAAAATTAAGACCTGTATTTTTTATTTCATCGAAATTACCAAAAACTACTGAGATATAGCGCATTAAAGTTACAGAATGGGGTCTAATAACGTCACGCCGTGGTATATTTTGTACCACGGCGTGACGTCATGCGACATTTCGAATTAACATATCTGCCTAAGTATTTGAATGAAAGAAAAAATAAAAATACGTGTTCCATATTTTTAAAAATCTATCTGATGGACATTAAATTATTTTTTAGGTTAGAACCCAATTCCAACTCCTACTCCAAATGATAAATGAAAGTAAGAAAATAACGAAAACCTGCAGGGTATTTTTTTTTTAATTTTTTTTTTATAAATTATAAACCAGCGCTTGACCGCAATCCCGCCTGATGGTAAGCAGTGATGCGATCGTTGATGGTAAAGCGCGCTAGTTTATTAAGAGCCTATTTACTCTAGCCTTGAAGACACTCAAATTGTATTGTGACGGAAACACCGACGCTGGCAAATTGTTCCAGTCCCTCGATGTACGCGGTATAAAGGAGGAAGCAAAACGCTTCATCCGGATCGCAGTGGTGTCAACAACGTAAGGGTGGAAACTCGCCGTACGACGGGTCGTCCGATGATGGAACGGAGATGGGGGAATTAAATCATGTAATTCCCTTGCACACTCACCAGAATGCACCCTATAGAAGATCGAAAGGCTGGCTACTCTTCGCCTGTGCTCCAGGCTTTGGAGCGCGAAACAAATTACTTATCATTAGCAATGCGTTTCATTTTGTCAGTTCAACAACATTCATTGCGGTATCTACGTTGTTGAGCAGACACAGAATCCGAACATATGGAGCAATGGCTTAGCAATATGCTCGAAAATGGTTCAAATTGAGAGTAACAGTGTGTTACGCAATTAGAGTGCTTTAAACGGGTCGGAGCGAGAGTGCATGGCTGGCCGTCACCTCCTTCTGCTAAGCAGTGATGGTGGCAATAGAGGAGTCGGAGCGGTTGAGGAAGCGGGTATCTCAGCGCCTTCACGGCTCTAGCCGCCGCAGGAGACCCCCCGGGGGCAATCGTGCTAAAATAATTCAACCAAATCAGAATTGGATCGCAACCAAACCATAATTGGAGCAATTGGAACGTAACCGTTGTCAAATGACAAAGTTGAAACCAAACTAACTTTTTCTATGCCATGTCAAACTTACGTCTAAACGATTAGATTTACTTATAATTAATTTAGTTTTAATTATTATATCTGATGAAATGTATCACTCATATCTACATTGACTTTACTTCAACCGAAGTTGAAACTTTAGCGCGATACGAAATATGATCGAAACTAAACCATAACTTTAACTGGATTAGATACGAACAAGAATTGAACTTCTGTTTTATTTAGCGCGATTACCCCCCTGGTCGGGAGTCAAGATCGAACTCCCGGCCACCGCAGGTGCGGGCTTGCTGCGGTAAGGACCAGGACCCGGTTCGACGGGGCCTTGTGTTTCACGCGTGCCTCAAAGATATGTCAGCACATGGTGATCCACGAGGACCGATGCCTGGGTCAGGGTTACGGGTTGATCAAAAGAGAAACCGTGGCCCTGGCACACAGTCAAGTGAAGGAACACGGGTGGGTTTTAGTCAGTAAAAGTCTGACACGCCTTTCCATTCCACCCAGAGCGGGAGAGGTTATTTGATGATTTTCAATCCACACAAAAAAAAAAAATGCCGCTGTAAGCAATGTGGTCATCTACATACTTCATATCCTCTCTTCTAGTAGTTCCCATTGTTACAGCCTGCCCTAGATTCAATTCAGTACACCAATTTTTATAAGCGGCTCGCCGAACTAGTGAAGTAATCAGCGGAAGGAACAGAACAATGAATCGGTGCACTGCGAGACTTTCTAAACTGTGGCTCGGAATGCGTAACACTTTCCAGTCACTATATTGATAGCTCAAGGACCTGCATTTGACCATTTTAACTGAATTCGCAATCATTTGGTGAGTTTATAATGTGAAGTAAAAATATATTTGTACTCCAAAACCGAACTGTTCGAGCAATTTACCGGCTCAGTGTTAGAGTTTCTTTAAGAAATTTTTTTTTTAAAGATATTGGTCTTCACGGTTGCTTCGCATTTTATCTTAGCCAGCAACTTATATGTTGGGCAAAATATTGACATATATATCAAAAACAATGAGATTCAGCCCCTTTTCACCGACTTTAAAAGGTTCATAACTCTTTTACAAGATACCCTCTGCTTTGCTAGACTTGCCTTACTATGCAGTTAAAGTACAAATCAAATCCAACCTTTGTTCAGAGGGAAATTATTCCATAAACGACTATTTAAATGATAGGAGTAGCTGGTCGCTTTAACGATCGATTCACTCAAGACAATGTTTGAGTTCATATAATTTGCTTTTTACATTGCGTAAATATGGGAGCTGTCACGCCCTTTATACCTTGGGCTTTTATTTAGGTAATAAATTTTTACTTATTATCATTTCAATTTTAATGATATTTGTTTACTTTCCTAGTATTTTGGTGTGGCTAGCTAGCATATAATAAATAATTTCATTTTATCTAGTGCTCATTATTATACATAGTGTTGTATAAAGGCATGTGTTTTTTTTAAATGAACAGACAGCTGTGCTGCTATGGAGTTTATTCCGCCACTTCTTCTTCCCAGCGAAAGCACTATCAAGGGGCGAAGGGCGGGTGTTTTTGGAGGACTGTCTTATGTACATAATATTGTCGTTCAAAAAGTGCTGATTCTCAGCCTAATTTGGACAAATGACTATTTTGATTATGATTTTGAAGACGACAATAAATAAAAACACAATATGTCGATGACTTTGTTTGCGAGTTTTGACAGGAAAGCTAAGATGAGTGTCACGCGCATTTTTCATTGGACTTTTAAAATTATTTATAATGTCGTTTACTAAATAAAAGCGCGTGATTTATGTAGTAAAAAGTGCATTCAGTGAATAATTGATAAAGAACATTGAAATATCGTAGCATAGTGGCCACATCATGGGTTTGCATCATATCTCCTAGTAGGCGGCTCACGCGGCCGTTTTTTCAACTATCATTGGCGATATCCGCCATTATTGTGAAATAAAAGTTTTAAAGAATTTATATAATTTACACGTGTTATTGGCAAAATTGTGGTATCTAACCACAGAGGCCATTGGAGAGTTGACTTGACCGATAAACTAGCGTAAACATTATCAGTCGACTTTGGACACGTTACCGAAGCACTGGTACCGTGGCTGAGCGCCATGGAGGACGGTATCGCTGCACCACACGGAGACAAGACCGATACATTCAAATCTTAACTCGAAGAGCTCCAACAATAACCGCCATGGTGTTAGCCGTGAGGCTTCATCACTCTTCAGGGAACTTAATTAGCGACCAAACAGTCAGAAACCGCTTGCATGAAGTGAACCTTCATTCCCGAAGACCGCTACGAGCTTAGAGTTGAAGTAGTATTCACTCTTAAGAAAAGAAAGAAAAGAAAGACTTTGTTTGCTTCATTTCCATCGTACTTTTTGTTTTTAATGTTATTATTTTTTATGTAGGTAGGTACACTCTTGCTTCTCCAATCCACTTTTGACATTGGCAGAATAGTCAACATCGGCTTCACTTGCCATAAAAAAAAAAACTGAATAGAATAGAATGTCGATGACTATAAGAGTAGGAGAAGGCCAGTTATGAATGGACTGTATGAATATGAACCACGATATAGTTAGAAACAGGGTGAGTATAAAGATGAGGAATAGAGAAGTATGGTTAAAAAATACTTAAACATGCGTCGACTTCAAATGAATTTTGGGAAATATGCATATGAGTATTTTTCCATTATCATCATTAACATTTAAGAAAGCAATCCATGTAATTAAAAAAATATTGAAATTAACTAACATAGTATGGAAAAACTATGTTTTTCTACTTCTTCTTCAGCCTATAGATGTCCACTGTTGGACAATGTCCTCCCCAAGGCTTTCCACGATAACCGGTCTTGTGCTGCCCGCATCCATCGGCTTCCCGCGACCTCCACCAGGTCATCGGTTCACCGTGTTGGGAAAGGCTATACAGCAGGATAATTACGTAACATACTATCAGTAGCAATGGGTTTCATTTTGACAGTTCAACAACATACAATGCGTTTTTTACGTTGTTGAGCAGACAGTGAATTCGAACATACGGAGCAACGGATTAGCGATATGCTTCTAAATGATTCAAATTACGTATAATACGTAAATAAGGTGTATATGGTGATTGCAATTGAAAACGTGATACATTTACGAATAAATACTGCTACGATGTAACTTTTCTAAAAGTTATATGTACTTTCTAAGTATATCTTGGACAGCAATTACTGAAGGTGAAGGAAAACATCTTGAGGAAACCTGGACTTTAATTAAGTCTGAAATCGCCAACCCGCATTTAGCGAGAGAGAGAGAGAGAGAGAGTGAGTGAGAGAGAGAGAGAGAGAGAGAGAGAGAGAGAGAGAGAGAGAGAGAGAATGATATACAAATGGAAATATTACGAAGACATAAAAGACTTATTCCTCGTTCGAAAATTGGGAAGCTCATTAGAAAATCAAACATCTTCAGCAGTGCATAAACAGAAGTTGAATGCTCAGTAGATGTTTAAAATACTTATGTGGTCTGTGGTGACGCACTTTAGCCCAACAATGAGAAGGGCCTAAATCACTCCAACTTGTCGCTGGGCAGTGTTAAATGCTCATTCCCAGTCGCAAACTTTACTTGCCCCCAAGGCCTGACTTGCACCCACCTAGGCTTGAGAGCTTCTAGTAATTTTCCCGTACCTACGATATTACAATTATGATTTTCCAGGAAACTGAGACAACCGCAAATTTTTCAACTACAGCTTTTCACACAACATTTTTCCAAACGAAAGACTTAGGAATTATTCCGCGAAATTGCTACTATTAAAAATGTAGTAGAATTAACTCCGACAACCAACCAGTCTTATGAAGGGATATCATCATCTCATCTCAGCGTTAATCCCAGTCGCATCCAAAGCTTTTTCAGCTTTGGAGCCTGGGGTCCACTTTACCAGTCTAACTGCTGAGTTTGCCTAAGCTTCGATATATCCCGTGAAGCCACTGCCGTCTGACTTCCACAACCCGAAGACGATGTCGAAGCATTGCAGCTAGACCAACTGTGGCAATATTTGAGGACTCCAACAACCCGTAACGACTGCCATTAGATGTTCGTATGGCAACCGGGACCAACGGCTTAACGTGCTTTGCGAGGCACGGCCAGACCAGTACAAATATTCATATTCGTGCATACAAATATGTATTTGCACCGCGCGGGGATCAAACCCGCGCCTCCTTGCGCAGTGGCCGCATATAATTCTCGCTCAGTGAGCAGGAGTGTAAGTAAATGCCATGTGCCTTCGATTATTTTGTTATATGACATGTCGGTTTTCTTATGATGTTTTATTTCATCGTTTTGAGAGCAGACAAACCCGAAATAAGTATATGGTTATCTTGACGTTCACATACCTCGGGTTCACACAATGTACTTTACCTAAATTTATACTAGTTTCAACATAAAAGGCTTTGAAAATGGTTGAAGGGGAATTAGAATTATCAGTCGCTTAACATTCACTGTGTAGCAACGATATGCGCAAGCGCTCAGAAGGGCGTCAAAAATTTATATTAGATACGACTGCTCTGGTAATATGTAATAAATAATATTTTTATACAATTTCAAAATTATTAAAGAATATTATTATATAATTTCAAAGTGATTAAAGAACACATTATATAATTTCAAAATTATTGAAGAATAATATTATATAATTTTAAAATTGTAAAAGAATATTATTATATAATTTCAAAATTATTAAAGAATATTATACATAAATATTTGTATGGCCTACAATTAGTTGTTCCAGATCTGGTTGGTTGTATATGTGACTTTATATGTTTGTAAACGCACCCACGAATCACACGATACTGGAGAAATTCCTAGTGTGGGGCAACGTTTTCTAATAAATAAAAAAAAATATATATCATACAGTTTTACAGTTTCTAAATTATTATAAAGTTATATGTTATAAATTATTATAAATCATAAAGTTTTTAATAATTATTAAAACTTTATGATTTATAATTAATAACTTAAAAGTAATTAAAAATTTACAATGTCGTTTTAGTTTCACTTTACGCACACAAAGAGTGCGCAAAGAGAAACTAAAACGCTATTGCGGCATGTTGTTGAGATAATAAACATTAATGAAAAAGAAAGACGAGAGAAAATATTAACACCATATTTTAAATATAGCCCCGTATAGCCCGAAAATCTGACAACTAGTCAAGTCAAGGGGTCCAACGCAGTCAGTGAGTTTAAAAAACGGATAAAAAGGTCGCACATTGTATATTTAGTTGTGTTGAACGTATTTTTAGTCAATGGCGCCGATTCTGTTGTCCACAAACTAAACTAATTTTAAGTTACGTGCAACTTTTTCTTTCCATTTCGTTAAGAAAAGGATAGAAGATAAAAATTTTAATTTAATCCTGTCAAATTAAGATATTCCATAGACAGTTTAGACGCGATTAAAAACATGGCAACTAAAAATAGGAGCGCATTAATTTGACAGGTCTAAACTGACATTTTATCTCCTGCCCTTTTCCTAATGAAATAGAAAGAAATAGATGCACCTAACTTATAATTAGTTTAGTTTGTTAACAACAGAATCGGCGCCAATATATATATGTTTTTGGTGTAAGTACAATAAAGTATATATAAATAAATAAAAAATAACATAAAACACAAGTACCAACACAAATACTCACATTATATAAAATCACGTCAGTTTAAGTAAAGTTGTAATAAACAGTAGAATAGACCGCGCACTGAATGAAGTTTTCTCTTTGTCGTCGAATTTACTCGCGTGCGCACCTCGATGGCGCGCGCAACCGACTCCCGAGCAATTGCTTGCGCCGGCGCACAGAGAGTTGGTAAATAGACTTGCTTTTGACCCCAACATTTACCTGCACCGGGAATAAAATGTTTGTTAACCTGATAATGTGTTAAGAGACCTTATGGCGCATCGGACATCTGTATGATAATATGATACAGATGAGAAGTTCAATATGGGATTTCGAGGACGGATGTTTAACTTTATTTTTAAAAGTGAAACCGTTGTCTCGATATTGTGGTCAACTGAAATGTTTTCATAACAAAATTTATTCCTGTGTGGATTTCGTAGTGAAAATGTTGTGATTTACATAATATATTCAAGTGATCTTTAAATTCTATTATCTACAATACAGGTTAGTGGAGAATTTTCTATAAGTAGGTACTTGCGTATGTAGTGATTTGGATGACCAGTAAAATTATAGGTTATAAATGGGGTCGTTTTCTAATACATTAGCTTTTAGAAATTTATTTGTTTCTTATTATTTATAATTGACCGGATAAAAAGTCAAATAAAAGTGCGAAGTCCGATGTAGGAAAGTGTGCCTCACGGCTGCGCCAGAGTCGCAAAAAACGTCGTCACGGTTGGTACAGCGGTTAAGCGATTGACTGCTGCGCTACTTGTCGCGGGTTGATTCCCACACGGAATAGATATGGGTATGAACTGCAAGTGTTCCGTGTCTTGCAATTTGTGTATTTGATTTAAGATGTTTGTAAACGCACCCACGATACAGAAGATATTCCTAATGTGGGGTAACGTATTTAAAAAAAGACCCCTTTCGGCAAAAATGCCAAAAAACTAATGACTGACGCTGGTTCTCAACTGCACTTGAGGTCACCTTACCTTATTATTGTTGGGGATCGCATTAATTTGATATTCCACAGGAGAAGTGAGAGTTCCCTAAGTTGCCTCTTACGACACAGTCATAAAATATTATCACTTAATAAGCGTAACCTTGACGGACCGCTACGCCACGGAGGCTCCGTGGCGTAGCGGTAGCGAACGCGGCCGCTGCGCAAGGAGGCGCGGGTTCGATCCCCGCGCAGTGCAAATATTTGTATGTATGAATATGAATATTTGCAATGGTTTGGTCGTGGCTCGGAAAGCACGTTAAGCCGTTGGTCCCGGTTGCCATACGAACATCTAATGGCAGTCATTATGGGTTGTTGGAGCCCTCAAAAGTCCAACAATTGGTCTAACTGGAATGCTTCGATATCGCCTTCGGGTTGTGGAGGTCAGACGGCAGTCGCTTCATGGAAAATAGCGAAGTTTAGCCAAAAATGAGCAGTTAGACTGGTAAAGCAGACCCTAGGCTCCAAAGCTGAAAAGTTTTGGATACGACTAGGATTAACGCTGAGATGAAGACTTAATAAGCGTAACCTACATGCCGTCTGACGCATGTCTGACAACCGGTGGGTCAAACTTATGACCCGATGGGTCTCTTAATGGCAAGCGACAGCGCGGCAGGCCTAGATGAGGATGATGGGATGAGCTGGTCCCCTTAAACCCTTAAACAAAGAGAAAAGAGAGTAGGGTGGTTTTAACCCGTTTCTTTTTCTTTTTTTTTTTTGTTGGGATGAGAAATCATCAAATGACTTCTCCCGCTCTGGGCGAAGCGGAAGGGTGTGTCAGACTTTTACTGACTAAAACCCACCCGTGTTTCTTCACTGGCCTGTGCGACGGCCAGGGCCGCGGTTTCTTGTTTGTGTTTTTAACCCTCAGGTGGGATATCACAGGCTTTTAATAATAGCAAGTGTACCTGCACGTGTACGCTGTGGATAGCAAAGGTCAAATAATTCATCATCACCATCATCATTATCAACCTTTTATCGTCCCACTGCTGGGCACAGGTCTCCTCTCATATAGAGAAAGATTGAGCGTAATCACCACGCTTGCTCAATGCGGGTTGGCGATTTCAGACTTAAAGTCTTTCCTCAAGATGTTTTCCTTCACCTTCAGTCATTGGTGTCCAAGACATATTTAGAAAGTACATATAACTTTAGAAAAGTTACATTGGTACTTGCCTGATCTGGAATCGAATCGAACCGCACACTCATACTTGAGAGGCTGGTGTTTTAACCACTAGGCCACCACGACTTCGAATAATTAAATGTATTTAATTACAAAGAGCTAAGCTATGCTCGGAGTTTCTCTGCGTGATCGAATCAGAAATGAGGAGATCCGCAGAAGGACCAAAGTCACCGACATAGCTCTGCGAGTCGCTAAACTGAGGTGGCAGTGGGCAGGGCACATTGCTCGTAGAACCGATGGCCGATGGGACAGTAAGGTTCTGGAGTGGCGGCCACGTACTGGAAGACGCAGCGTAGGGAGGCCCCCAACAAGGTGGACCGATGACCTGGTGAAGGTCGCGGAAAGCCGATGGATGCGGGCAGCGCAAGACCGGTCAGCGTGTAAAGCCTTGGGGGAGGCCTTTGTCCAGCAGTGGACATCCATAGGCTGAAGAAGAATTACAAAGAGGCTAAATTACGTGTTAGAACAGCGAATGCCTAGTGGTATCGTCCGCGACTTACCTACGTGTTGTAGGTCGCAGGTTCGAACCCTGTCAGGCGCTTTACTTTGTGTAGTTAAGCTATTGACTGCTGCGCTGCGTGTTACGGGTTCAATTATAAATATTTGTATCACCTCCAAGAAGTTGTTCCGGGTCTGGCTGTTAGTGTAGGTACGTGAGTTTTGTTATATGTTTATTAGCACCCACGATACAGGATAAATTCCAAGGGGCAACGCTTTATAAACAAAAAAAAAAAAAAAAATAAGAAAAACAAAACATATGTGGTTTTGGCTAATATTTACATAAAAAATATTTCATCTTCACTGTTCTTAAAATGGTGAAGGAAAACATCTTGAGGAAACCAGCATACCCAAAAGGCAAAATTGGACATGGAACCACCAACTTCGATTATTTCGTAAGTAGCACAAAATTAGTTTTAATGACTAAACAACACATACCTAAAACTAAATATAAACACTAAATTCACCACGACATCACGGCAGGTCGAGATGGAGAGCGGAACGAGCTTGAACGCTGCCGTAACGGACTGTCGCATGATATTGACATTGTGGGAAAGGAGAGTGTTTTTGCCCTGCAGTATATACATATACCTAATATAAATGATAATAATAAATCATTTATTTTCTGTAAGAAGATTTATATACTTAAACACTTTTAAAAGTCGATATATTTTCTTTTTTATCATTTCCTTATTTTATTTTCTTTTCTTCAGTGGTATGGCTATGGTGTGGCTATTTCGTTGAGACTACGTCATATAAATATATATTTTCCTAAAAAAAACGCACTCTCAGGTGGAACGCACGGACGCCCGCCAATGAGGGTATCCGAAACTGTAATTTTCCCAATCAAACTTGAGCCATTTTCATTTCAATAATTATGAATTTACATTCTTAAACATTCTTATGAACAAAAAAAAAAAGACATTCTATAATATAAAAAAAACAGTTGCCCATCGGTGTCCGGAACAGTATATAGAAAATGGAACCTCCTGACACTTTCGTGTCGTGTTTAAAAGTACGTCTTTTTGAACCAAAATAGAAACCTTTTTGTGAATCAGCTGATCAACAAGAGCCTCCTCAGGTTTTTTTTCGAGGCTCTTGGCTATTAAGCCATTGGCTGTCACAACTATCGGCACAACGACTTTTGCGACATCGCGCGCCGCTCTGATTATTTTTACTGTCGCGAACCATCTGCGAACAACAAAACACGTCAGAAAATTTGAATTCCGCGGCACACCCTTGCGGTGCTACCCCCTTAGGACCATGATCTGCCAATCAATCATACGGTGTACAAAAGAAAGCCACAGTTGGTTCGTGGATGGGTAATTTTCTTTAAAAAACAAAACCCTTCATGCCTCAGAAAGTACGTTAACTCGTCAGGGATACGGCGTGTCTAGAAACAAAAATTCTACCATTCCGAACTGAGCGCGCGTGGTGAATTGTAGACCACTTCATCTCGAAGAGTGGTCCCAGTGTGAGTTTATTAAACGCTACTTTAACTTGCACCTTCTCCGTGTAATGGAACTAATTATCAATAAAATAGGTACACCTAGCTATCGACCGTTGTTCAATGATAGGTAGCACATTTCAAATATTTTATGCAAACTATGACAATCGTTAGAGAAAGTTGAGCAACCGAAACTGATTTCTGTACTGTGGAATCAAAATATATCTTACTAGCTTTTGCACACGGTTTCACCTGCGTTGAGGTGGGAGATCTCACGGGATTGTACCACCAGGATATATGTAGGTCAATCAGGTAATCGTGTTCTTGATGGTGTTTACGTGTGCCGAATTTCATATAAAGCCTTTCAGGCGTGAAAAGGTAACAGACTGGCAGATAATCACTTTCGCATTTAAAAACTTCTATTATATAAAATTATCCTGTCACAGTGTTTGTTCTCGAAGTCCTCCAAAACGGCAGAACCAATTTTAATGAAATTTTGTATTATACATATGTTAGGCATGAGAATAAGTTTTTATCAATTATTTGGTCAATGGTTCGTTTCTGATGATGAGTTTTATGGTTGGGTTTTTTTAGTCATCATCTGCCCTTCTTTTGTTTCGCGGTGGAAATCCTCATCACTTCATCCTTCGTGTGGGTGACAGAGGGGCATGCCTGATTCTTACCTGCTTAAACCACCGCGGGTTTCACCTCCACCGGGCGGGGGTACGGGATTTGTATAAACATTCACCGCACCCTTCCATCATCCAGCTTTTTCCCAACAATTTTGGGGTCAGCTTCCAGTGTAACAGGTTGCTGTATATCAATATGTCACTTAGAATGTCTATCTGACCTCTATAACCCACTTAATGGATAATATGATATCCCTTGTCTCGTGCCTGGAAAAGCACGTTAAGCCGTTGGTCCAGGTTGCCAAACGAGCATCTAATGGCAGTCGTTACGGGTTGTTGGAACCCTCAAAAGTCCAACAATTGGTCTAACTGCATTGCTTCGATATCGCCTTCGGGCTGTGGAGGTCAGACGGCAGTGGCTTCACGGAAAATATCGAAGTTTAGCCAAAATCAGTAGTTAGACTGGTAAAGCGGATCCTAGACTCCAAAGCTCGGATGCGACTGGGATTAACGCTGAGATGATGATATCCCTTGATAAGACTGCTTGGTTGTCGGAGTTAATTCTACTACATTTTCAATGGTAGCAATTTCGCGGAATAATTCCTAAGTCCTTCGTTTGGCAAAATGTTGTGTGAAACGCTGCAGTTGGATAATTTGTGGTAGTCTCAGTTACCTGGAAAATCATAATTGTAATATCGTAGGTACGGGAAAATTACGAGAAGCTCTCAAGCCTAGGTGGGTGCAAGTCAGGCCTTGGGGGCAAGTAAAGTGTTTAGAGTGAATAATCTTTGTGCGCTGTATTCGCACGCTGTTTTTTTAGCAACTAAACCGTACAATTAATCAATGTCTACTGCGTGGTATATTTAAAAGTTGGAGTTAAGTCCTCGTTTATACTTTTTTAGTAATTAGAGGAGTTCATACATGTTCTGCGAGATTTACAAGGAGGGGGGGGGGGGGGGGGGGGGGGGGGGGCATTTGCCTCTCCCTGCCCACACCTGGGTACGTCCATGATTGGCAATGTCTTTTATAATGGTACCTACTGATTGTCATACATACATAATTAGGGTACAGTTTGATGAGTTCAAGAAACAGGTATCCCTTTGTAGCCATAATTCAAATAATCATTTATTTCAGCCTATTGATATTAGCTATTGCAGAAAATTTATCTAGGCAAAATACACGGGACTTTAACATTGACACCGGTAGATAGAGTATCTAATTTTGCATAACTCTTTGGAGATGTAGGCGTAAAGTTCTGTTAAATCCGTCATCTATCTCGGTCACTTAGGAGTGTGGAACTGGCGAGTGAACTCGTGCGATGTTCCACAGGGATCGGTCCTGGGGCCGTATCTGTGAAACATTGGGTACGACTGGGTGCTGCACGCCGATCGGCGTCAGCGTAGTTTGTTACGCTGACGACGCGCTGGTCCTGGCACAAGGAAGATCAATGCAGCGACCCTCGGGGTTGCGACAATCGTCGAGAGGATAAGGCAATTGGGACTCAAGGTGGCCCTGCACAAGTCCGAGGCCATGTGTATTGTCTTGGGTTCGAATCCCATTAAGCGTTTCACTTTATAGAATTTATTTCATCATCACTGCGCTCAAACGGTGAAGGAAAACATCCTGATTAAACCGGCATGTCCTAGAGCCAAAAACTTCGAAGACATGTCATCATCATCATCATTTCAGCCGAAAGACGTCCACTGCTGGACATAGGCCTCCCCCAAGGTTCTCCACGACGACCGGTCCTGCGCCTCCCGCATCCAGCGGTTTCCCGCGACCTTCACCAGGTCGTCGGTCCACCTTGTCGGGAGCCTACTCACGCTACGTCTTCCGGTGCGTGGTCGCCACTCGAGAACCCGTCGGCCCCATTGGGCATCGGTCCTACGGGTAATGTGTCCAGCCCACTGCTACTTTAGTGTTGCAATTCTTCGGGCTATGTCGGTTACTCTCGTGAACATGAAGACATGAACTCGAAGACAGGTGACATCTACTAATCCGCACTGCACTCATTTTCACTCGGAATATAATGTTTTATTTATTATAATTCTATGTTCCACTTGGTCAGTGGAATATTTTATAATCTATTTGTTAACCACACACTTTTTACATTTTTAAGAAAGTAACGCGTGACATGTTACTATTGAAATTGCTTAAAAGTGTGGCAACATCTGAACAATCTTTATAGATTTTCCCCCTTATTCATAAGCGTTGCTTAAAGTTAACTAGTGATTAGTGACTGTTTAACCATACATTTTTGACGTTTGCACGTCATTTAACTTTCATCATTGTTTATGAAAAAACACCTTAGATGCAAAATAAACAATGATATTAAAATTTTAGTGTAGGGACTCGATAAATACCTACAATATATATACCTATACATATATACTAATATAATACTCGATACCTACGCTACAACGTGTTTGTGTACCTAGGTTAGATAGATATTTACGATGGATCTAAGCGAAACTTACAAATGAGGCCAAATATGAAAGCTTCATACGGATTTTCTCTCAAAACCAGGCTGAGTACTTTTCATTGGCAATGTCTGCGTTGAAGTTAGCAAGTGGATATTTGTAAAGCGTATGCGCGGATGCGTAGTACCTACATATAATATGTAGGTACCTACTTTTTGTTTCTTACACTAACTCCATCTCTCGGTGGTAGGCCATAACATCGGCCACCGGCAGAAGTTACCACCCACCAGACAAAGCCTTGCCGCCAAGTGATTTGTCGTGTTTCGGCAAGATGTCTGGTGAAGCCGTACGGAGGACGGGTCTGAGCTGTTGTGTTGCGATGTGTACCGGGTACGATGCGCCTAATGTTGTTGTGTTGGGAGTATGGTCGTGGAGGGTCTTCAGATCAATCTCCCTTTGGCGCAGCATCGTTGATCGTGTTGTTGGGTTTAACATTGCATCACCTCGCTCAACTGCCGTCTTCCTTCCTATTCGCTCAGTTTTTCTGAGTGAATAGGCTCTTAATAAACTAGCGCGCTTTACCATCAACGATCGCATCACTGCTTACCATCAGGCGGGATTGCGGTCAAGCGCTAGTTTATAATTATTTAAAAAAAAACCTTTTTTATATCTTTATTTCTATGTACGGTTTGTTGTTTAGTTTCAGTTTTTCACATCAACTATTATTCTGTGTACGAACACGAGCGAAAATAATTTTACAACGAAAATTATGTAATTTACATACCGTAAGTATATGTAGAACAATTTTAGTCGTGCGGAAATTTGCTATAGGTGTTTACCTAAGAAAAATGAATTATTCATAAATAAAAAAAGTAGCCACGTAGGTTTCGATATGTTTTATTTTTATATGCTCCGCTTCTATTGGTCGCAACGTGTTGTGTGTGTTGTGCAATGTTATATTGCTTAAAGTCTTCCTGCATTAATGGGATATCCAATGCAAAAAGAATTTTACAAATCGGACCTGTAGTTCCTGAGATTAGCGCGTTCAAACAAAAAAACAAATTTTTCTGCTTTATATATTACTTAGTATAGATATAGATTTCATGATTTTCATCATCATCATCATCATCCTCTACTCATCCACTGCTGGACAAAGGCCTCCTCCATGGCCACTACCAGCCACCTTTTTAATGTCGTCGCTCCATCTCGCCCAAGGGCGTCCTACGCTACGTTTGCCGAGACGTGGTCTCCACTCAAGGACTGGTTTACCCCAACGATTGTCGGTCCTGCGGCATATGTGACCAGCCAATGATTTTCATAATTTTGAAAGATTTTAAATGGAGTATACGTAGATGTCGTGTCGTGGTGGCCTAGTGGTTAAAACACCAGCCTCTCAAGTATGAGTGAGCGGGTTCGATTCCAGGTCAGGCAAGTACCAATGTAACTTTTCTAAAGTTATATGTACTTTCTAAGTATATCTTGGATACCAATGACTGAAGATGAAGGAAAATATCTTGAGGAAACCTGGGCTTTATAAGTCTGAAATCGCCAACCCGCATTGAGCAAGCGTAGTGATTACGCTCAATCCTTCTCTGTATGTGAGGAGCAGCCCAACAGTGGGACGATAAAAAGTTGATGATGATGATACGTAGATGCGGATTCTAACCAAAAAGATGTGGGTTGAAAATTCCGGCATTCATGTGTAAGTAGTTACTACTTAGACATGAATGTGAATACAGTTGTCTAGTAGGTATTTAAGTACTAAACAACTGTATTCTGTAATCACGATTCTAGCAGGTATTTTAAGCGATGTGTAAATTACCTACGGCCTCGATGATTGCATGTCGACAGTAAAAGCGGTATGCTGCTGTAAATACCCACTACAGTTCAGATCTAGTAGATATTTATGGAAAACTGGTTTTTCATAATATATGTATGTAAAGTAGTAGTAGACAGCCGTGGTGGTCTAGTGGTTAAAACATCAGCCTCTCAAGTATGCGTATGCGGGTTCGATTCCAGGTCAGGCAAGTACGAATATAACTTTTATAAGTTATTTGTAAGTACTTTCTAGGTATATCTTGGACACCAATGACTGATTAAAAGGTGAAGGAAAACATATTGTGAAATCCTGGACTTTAAGTCTGAAATCGCCAATCCTTCTCTGTATGAAATGAGACCTGTGCCCAGCAGTGGGACGATAAAAAGGTTGATGATAATGATGTAAAGTAGGATAGATAACTATCTTGGTAATATTCTAAACATGAAAGTTTGTGTAGGTATATGGTTGAATCTTTGTTACTCACGTAAAAACTACTGAACGGATTGGGATGAAATTTGGCATATATTGTAATATGGTTTATAACTAGGATTAACATATAGAGTACTCTTTATCTGAATATTCTTACGTGATCAAAATTTATGCAGGTGCTGTTATTGTAATAGAAGAGATTCATGTATTAAAATACTTTAATTTGTGAATTACCTATATTATATGCTTAGGCCCATCTTTTCATTCAATAAATCGGGTCAGCCTATTCCAGCTCGACATAGGCCTCTGCCAGACTGCGCCATAATACCTCCATCCCCCGCATCCAGTCTGTCTCAGCTGCCTCATGGTAAGCAGTGACGCAATCGTTGATCGTAATGCGCGCTAGTTTATAAAGAATCTATTCACTCTAATCTTGAAGACACTTATTATGTATCTTATTATCTCTGTGTTAACTAAGAGCAATTAAAATAGATTAACAATTGGATGACAAACGAGTTGGTACCTACTGAATTGATTAGGTACCTATTCAATTTCGTACATGCCTTGTAGTACCATCTGCTGTTCTTGTTCTAGCTGCCCTGAAGTAAAATAAAATTATGCACAAATTGTATTTTTGTACTTATGTACTGACTAATACGAAAATCTTATTTGCATCAATAACTTTTATCATAAAAGAGACATCTACCGGCGAACATCAATAACTCCTTCTTAATTGACTTACCTTATTGGTGACAAAATAGTACACAAGATGGCAGTAGTGGCGAATTTGAACGGAAATTAATTTATTCAAAATTGCTCTTTTATTAATATTTAGTTTTGAAAAGAATATCGTTTGTTTGGTAATTCTAACTACTTACTCTCGTAAGTTTCTCGATGTAGGTAACTACTTATTTTTCATTAATGTCTATTCTAATTCTGCAGATATTGCTACTCGATAATAGATGGCGCTAGATGTGCCTTTATTCTATAGCGAATTCTGAAAAGTTTTATGCTATAGTTTACATAAATGCCTAAACTTATCCATATTACGTGTACATTTTAGGATAATATGTAAATAGTTACGTATTAGCTTGCGTAATACATAAACCAAGCTAACTTTGACTTAAATAGAACATAGGTATCTACCTACTTACCAACTTTTGTGTCCAATAGGGTAGCAGATGACCTCAATAGGCCCTCGAGATGTAACAAAATAAACAAAAAAGAGGGAATAGAATAAAAATCAGTTAATGACAAAAAACGAGTTTCGCGTACGCGGTTGCTTTCGCGACATGTTACCATAAATCAGGAGGGGTCTCTCCACCCTAACCCCCACTCTACGCCAAGGATGATCTTTTCCCTAGAACCTACATTTTTATAACGACGAACATCCGTGTGTTTTTCGACGCAATATTGCGGTGTTTAGGTGTACATTCGTTATTTTTATGCGTTTCGTAATTTTTGTAGATGGAATCTAGGGCGTTTTGACATTATGGAATTAAAGTTTCGTAGAAATTGGGTGTAGTGAGTTTAATTTTTGGATTTTCTTTCTACTTACATTGGTACCTAGAATCTAAAAAGGAATTAGGGCATTATATAAATATGCAGCTTTTATGTTACGTAAATATTGGCGCCGTTTCACTGTTCTCTAACTAAACTATATTTAAATTTCCGAATCTATCTATTTTATAGAAGACAAACTAGGACTAAACCAATAAGTATTTATCTTCTGTCTTTTTTTATTGAAATAGAAAGTAAAAGTTGCTCTGAAACTAAACTTAGTTTAGTTTGTGAACAAAGGAATCGGCCTTAATATTTTGTTTAAAACGAATTAAAGAAAACTAATTTTATTGACACCTACATAAATTAAGCCAATACAAATAAAAAAGATCGTAATCAGATCAGAATTATTTATTCAGATCTTAATTTTGTCGTATCTTTATGTATTTTATTGTGTGTAGGTACATAAATTATAAAATAAAAAATAAATATAAGAAAGAATATAAAAATACAGGATTGAAAATTATTTGCACCTTATGTTAGTTTGGTGCAGAAATGAAAGGAAAACGCTCGAATCAAATGCCCGAGCTCTTATACAAGACGGGAGGGAAGAAAAAAAGATAAAAGTAGAGCATTTGGTTGATAAGGATACGACAGATATTTGACTGGTCAATAAAAGGATTAAGTTCAAAAATACAGAGTTGAACCAGATCTGCTTTAGTGAAATTGTGCCGCCTGTCGCTCGGTAGTCCGCTATCTTTCAGCGCCGTAGGCGAGAAAAAACTCCTACCTACTTCGCCGCTTACACGCCAACCTTTAATTTTAGACATAAAAAGCTACGTAAATTGGATTTTCAGTTTCGTTTTAGAATCAGTCTACACAAACTATTACTATATCCTTAAAAGGATAAGAGAGGTGTTTGCTAATGGTGATGAAAGAGGATCAAATTCCAGTTACAAACCACACAACGGAACCGAATAATATACGGGATAATTCATATTAATAGATTTATTACGTTTTGAATTTCCCCAACTACGCTATCTAAGGGCGCGTATTCAGCAGCGAATGCCAAAAACTACGCAAACATCGACTACAAACTATGTTCAAAGCTTTCATTATTTGTACGTGTATCTATCTGAGGAAAAGAATGTATATATACTTACACTTGGTTTTAAAATGCGATTTTCTCTTTTATTTTATAATAAAATTTTATGTTAGTACAAACATAGTAGGAGCTTACTTACGAACCCATAGGTTTATGCAACGAGTCGTATTCATTATTTCACCAAAGAATCACAATCGGAAATTTCCAAGTGTTAACATTTTAGGGCCCGTGACTGTATGCACCCTAACCTTCGTTGACTACTAGCACAAAGTAAACAGTGCTTGGTTTTATCGACACTGTTGCGTAGCTCCCGGCCGCCTTTTACATGTAACTCCGGTGTCAACACATAGATGGCAGCACTGCTGTTGTGAACTATGCCCTGAAAAGGCCTGAATGTAGGGCAATTTGGTACGACGCCTTGTTTACTAGATTTAATATAGTTACTGTATTATAAAGAATTTTGTTTTATTTTAAGGAATTTTGTTTTCTATGATTCGATTATATATATAATCTGCAGGTAGTGCTGGGAAAAGACTTTAGACTACTTATTTTTTTTTCATTCTCCGTGGCTAACAGGTCAGGTTAAGCTACGGTTGCTGCGTTAGTTTCATGGATGGGTGACCATCCTTACAGAGCAAGACTCCTCCCTGCCTCGCAACGCAAGTTGGTCACGGCTGTCATTCGTGGGTCTTCATTCAATAGGGGTCCCCAGAAGCCCGAAAGTCTTACCAAGAGGGCCAGTCACTTGCTTGCGGAGGTCAGATAGGCTGTGACTCCATCGGGTTAGACTGGAAGCTGCCCCAACATAGTTGTAAAAATTCGAGGCAGATGATGATGTTCGTTAATTGTAAAGCTTTCCGTTTGAAATATAATCTATACTAATATATAAAGCTGAAGAGTTTGTTTGTTTGTTTGAACGCCCTAATCTCAGGAACTACTGGCCCGATTTGAAAAATTATTTTTGCGTTGGATAGCCTATTAATCCAGTAAGGCTTTAGGCTATATTACATTACGCTGCGACCAATAAAAGCGGAGCATAACTAACTCCACGCGAACGAAGTCGCTGGCGGCCGCTAGTCAGTTATATTCACTCTCCATTCGGAATACGATTTGACATTTAAACAAACCATTTTCTCTTTACTCTTTAATCGGTTTAAAACTATAATTAGAGACACAATAAAAAGCTACTGTGTCAAGACACAGGATTCAAGTTCGAATGCGAAGGGTCGATTCTCAGTTTTAACATAAATGAGCATTGTCTCTCAAACAACTTTATCTTCTTCTACTGAACATCGATTATCATCTACTATAGATACTTTATATACACTACACCCTCTGCACTTAGACAGCCTCTGTGGCGTAGCGGTAGTGAACGCGGCCGCTGTGTAAGGAGGCGCGGGTTCGATCCTCGCGCAGTGCAAATATTTGTATGCATAAATATGAATATTTGCACCGGTCTGGTCGTGCCTCGGAAAGCACGTTAAGCCGTTGGTCCCGGTTGCCATACGAACATCTAGTGGCAGTCGTTACGGGTTGTTGGAGCCTTAAAGGTCCAACAATTGGTCTAACTGCAATGCAATGCAATCTTCGTGTTGCGGAGGTCAGGCAGCAGTCGCTTCACGGAGAATATCGAAGTTTAGCCAAAACCAGCAGTTAGACTGGTAAAGGGGACCCCCGACTCCAAAGCTGAAAAAGCTACGGATGCGACTGGGATTATGATGATGGTGATGATGATGATGACACTACACCATTGTACAAACTATACATATTTTTCTTAAAGATCGTCACCTCATATTCCATTCAAGAAGCTCTCAAAGAAGCCATTTAATTAATAACAACGAATCCGTTTTAGGAGTGAAGTTTCCGATCAGAGGTCTAGGATACTGTGGTCGGCTTCGTTAACTTATTACACGGACAATTCCTTCAGTGCTATAGCCAGGATCCCCTACCATTAGAGTAAATCGCTTGAAATTGTGAAATCACTACTAAGGTGAGAAAATGTACAGAAATAATAAAATTAATTCATTTGCTTATAGGTACTTCATAAGTGTTGTTTAGTAGGTAAAGATGGTAGGAGAACAAGTTAGCTGGCATTTAGTAAATATATTAAAGAAATTTGACCGAATATAGAACTACTACTCTGTACATATTTAATAATGCTTTTAACAACATAAAACTGTTTTTCTTCATTTTAATAGAAAATACTCAAATGTTCACTTGAAGATTATTAAGAAATTGTGATCCCATTTTTATTCAACCTTGAGTGGCATATCTGTTTGCTTTGCTATGTTGCTCGAGGTTAAAAAAGTTTTTTGGGGTTTGATTACAAAAGGAATGGGATTGCGGGTTAAAGGCTGCGCAACCTCTAAACGCCAATTGAAGGTTGAATGAAATAATAAACCAAAACTTTGTCAGAATAGGTCAGGGAAGCAGTAGGTGGCTCAGTGGGAGCGGCTCTCGGCTTAGGAGTTGTAGTTTGTCGGTTCGACCTTAGCTGGCTTTACTTTGTGTAAATAGTTTCATCACCACTGCTTTTAAAACGCTGAAGGAAAACATCATGAGAAAGCCTCTACATCAATCAACTTGCGCTCGGTCCATGTAGTAGATTCAAATCAAGCTGCCTTTCATAGAAAGCAGCAAATAAAGCTTTTAATATTTTTTTTTTTATAAATTAAGTTTGTCAAAAAAAAAAGAAGAAAACAAATCATCTGTCTTCGTCCTAAGAAAATCTCAACAAGAAACTTTTTTTTTTTTTATTAATTATAAACTAGCGCTTGACTGCAATCCCGCCTGATGGTAAGCAGTGATGCAATCGTTGATGGTAAAGCGTGCTAGTTTATTAAACCCATTCACTTAAAAAACTTAGTGAATAGGAAGAAAGACAGTTGAGCGAGGTGATGCAAATTTATAAACCCAACAACACGGCCAATGATGCTACGCCAGAGGGAATTTGATCTGGATGGACCATGATCAAATTCCCGACACAACATCATTTGGCGCATCGTACCCAGCAAGCTTCACAACACAACTGCTCAGACCGGTCCTCCGTACGGCTTCACCAGACTTCACGCCGGAACACGACGAATCGCTTGGCGGCAAGACTTTGTCTGGTGGGTGGTAACTTCTGCCGGCAGCCGATCTTATGGCCTACCACCGAGTAAAAAAGTTTACTCGTCACTCTAAAATTATAATATTACATATCACATAGTTTATTATAAGCTTCAGCAAATATTATTTTATATTTAAAAACAATTCATGGTGACAACAGGGTATGTATAATATAATATTTATAATAATATTTATTTATTTTCTCACCACAATATCCATATAAAATAATAACAAAATAAAAATAATGTTGTCCAGTTATGGGCTTATACAAAAATACTGTGGGAGACTGGTGCCTAAGCTAAGCCGAAGCCTGTATTTCAGGCCACCAGGGTCTCCACCCCAGATATACATTTTTATTATAGCTTTCCGTTTACAAGAATTAAACAGTGATTTAAATTTTACATATAGGAAGGAGTTTTTGTGGGGAGTGTGTGGATATGTAAGTGTGTGGGAGGGTGAGTGTGTGCGGTGTGTGAGTGTAAGTGTGAGTGATGGAAAATCGGTGCTTGTTATATTGCATGTTCTACGAGTATGTGCGTGTGGTAACATATATATAGAAAAACAGTAAGACAATGTTGTGATTATTTTGGGATAGATAGTAGGTTTTCGGTAGTATCGTAGTCAAGAGTCTTTAGCCATCCATTGAGCTTTTTCTTACAGAGGTGTTTCGTGAGTGGAAAGATGTTGTGAATTTTGTTAACTTTATTATACAGGTAGCCTCCAAGAAAACAAAAGAATCGTTCAGAGAAACAACTTAAAAGTCTGTCAATGGACCGGGCGACGGGGTCGTAGCGCCTTTTACCGATCATAGGTGAGGGACTATAATAAAGAAGTGCGTGTTGTCTCATAACAGTCTGCAGAATGAACAGTTGACGAACCGTAAGAACTCCACTTTCTCGATACAAGTCGGTTGTGGGGTAGCGGAATGGTCGAAAAGATGATACCTTTAGAATTGCCCTCTGCGCCCTTTCGAGTTGAAGAAGAGTCGATTTAGGTGCGCCACCCCATGTAGTTATGCAGTAAGTTAACAAAGACTGACAGAGTGCGTAGTAGACCGTCTTCCTAAGGCTTTCACCCGCCACGAGTCTTAGGTTCTTGAATACATTAATTAATTTACGTATCCTGGAGGTAAGGGTGTCGATGTGCGGATAGAAGCTCAAGCAGGGATCCAGCAACACTCCAAGGTATTTTATAGAGTTCGTTCTCTCTAAGCTGGTGCACGTACAATTCATACCGTAAGGGATGGGGCATTTATGGGCAGTGATAGATAACTGGTGATAGGTATATGTTTTTCATGTCGATCATGGTTGTGCTCGTTTCTACAAATACACAGAATAGGACCCTATATTCTGCCTTGTAGTATACCGTTCTTAAAACATCCTATTATGAATTTTATATCGATATATTAAGCAGTATTTGGACTTGAATTTACAGTTTTTAACACTATCTGAAATCAATAATTACTCGCGACCATGTTTGCCTGTTTATAAAAAGCTTGTTGATGTAAACGTTGTCAAATACCTATGACGAATCGGCAAGCACAGCGCTAGTTGCTTATGCAAATCTTAAGTTACATTTATATCTAAATCATGTCAACGGTCAATCTCATTTTATATCATACTAGCTGACCCGGCGAACTTTGTTCCGCCTTAAAGGCAATAAAAATCACATGATCACATTTTTACTTTTTCAATTAGGAACATTGTAAATAAAAAAAAAAATATTATTATTTCTAATTGAAATCAGTTCCTAATTGAAAAAGTAAAAATTCCATGATTTTTTTATTTGTCATTTATTTATTGTAGCACCTTTGCTTCGTAAATTATCTAGCTGTTGATCTCTGAGATGTCGTGGTGGCCTAGTGGTTAAAACACCAGCCTCTCTTGTATGAGTGCGCGGGTTCGATTCCAGGTCAGGCAAGTATCGATGTAACTTTTCTAAAGTGATATGTACTCTCTAGGTATATCTAGGACACCAATGACTGAAGGTGAAGGCAAACATCTTGAGGAAACCTGGACTTTATAATTCTGAAATCGCCACCCCGCATTGAGCAAGCGTGGTGATTACGCTTAATCCTTCTCTGCATGAGAGGAGACCTGTCTCCAGCAGTGGGACGATAAAAAGATTGATGATGATGTTTGTTCGCCGATTTCGCTTTGTCAACGGAACAGTTTCACGGACTGCCGCCTCCCTTTGCTCTTGTGAGTGAGAAGCACGAAGTCGAGCCATACTAAAACGGCACTCTGCACGTGCAATTTCTTGCTCTTCTTCAGTGCTTTCATTCAGAATGTTTCGATTTACTCTTGCATTACCGCTTTGTCGAGAAAGATTTGATGGTCTTGGTCACAGCATGATATTTTTATTGATGATAAATGGCACAGCAATACAATATTAGAAATTTTGAAGTTGAAGTTGGCTTTGTGGTTTTTTATTAGAAACTTTAAACCAGCAGAGAGTATTTATATTCTTTGCTTTAAACGATTGCTTCAATCGGTTAGACTTTTTTTTAAATATGCTCAGCTGTCATTTGCTTTTTGTTATACCATTTTTGATATATGAATTTCTGACTTACATTTTGAATGAGTTGGATTGTTATTCCATGTCAGTTGCGTTTTGTTACACCATGTCTTATGTCACGTCACACGGGAACGACGGGGACGGGTTCTTAGCTACCTCCCACCAATATTCAGCTAAATCGGTTCAGCCGTTCTTGAGTTATATATGAATAGTGAATAAGCAACTGAATCGATTCCAATAATTTTCACACCATGTTATATTTTGTCCCAAACACATTTAGAAATTGTTGCAGTGTAGTCACCGAGCGCGTCACGCAGCTTACGTACGATACATCATAGTATTGCGCGCGCGCAACAGCTGACCCTAGAAGTCAACGCACCGCGCTCGCTCGCCCGCGGATCTTTGACCATATTTTTGTTGGGACAACCAAGTAGAATAAATAGCAAGCTTATAACTTTGTGGTTTTTCATTATATCTTTTTGAAATTTTTTACTTAAAAATACTGGACACGTGTTTCCTACTTTGTGGAGGTGCAAGGTACCAGGGTAGCACAAAAGTTTAGGAGAAGTCGAAACAATAAACCTCATTTTCATCATTATCAAATAATCGTAATACATGAAAGAAGGTTTATTGTGCATATTTTTTGACGTGTAAGGTACCAGGGTAGCACAAAAGTGTAGGAGAAATCGAAACAATAAAAAAACTCATTCATCATTATCAAATCACCATGAAAGAGGTTTTATTGTGCATAGTTTGTGGACGTGCAAGGTAACAGGGTATCACAAAACTGTAGGAGAAGTCGAAACAATAAACGTCATTCATTCATCATTATCAAATAATCATAATTACATGAAAGAAGGTATATTGTGCATATTTTTTTGACGTGGAAGGTACCAGGGTATCACAAAACTGTAGGAGAAGTCGAAACAATAAACGTCATTCATTTATCATTATCAAATAATCACAATACATGAAAGAAGGTTTATTGTGCATATTTTTTTGACGTTCAAGGTACCAGAGTAGCATAAAAGCGTGGGAGAAGTCGAAACAAAGAAGCTCATTTATTCCCACAGGAACGACGGGGAGCGGCATAGAAAGTATCCTATGTCCTTCTCCCAGTTCTTAGCTACCTCCTTACCAATTTTTAGCCAAATTGGTATAGCCGTTCTTCAGTTATAAATGATGTAACTAACACGACTTTCTTTTATATATATAGATTATAATACATCATGGATATTTTACCTTAGGATTGAGTAAGACTTGCTTGATACACTCAAGGTCCTCTAGGCATATGCAGGTTAGGACCGTTACACTAACGACGTAACAGTTCTTGTAAGACGGGTCTACGTTTCTGGGGTCGGTTACTTGATTATTGTAAAAACATCCGGTAATGGTAATAACAAATCATTTTCATTTCTACACTTTCTTAGGTATTTCCGAGCAAACTAAAAATCTAGCCTAGTCTGTGCTATTGGCGAGTTAGTTCACAACCCATATTCTTATTGAAAAGTCGTTTTAACAAGTTCCCAAGCATATAGTAGAAGTTCTGTTGACGAATATGCGAGACCGAATCTTCAGCGAACCCTACGCGGCGATCCGACCTTAAGTACCTGAAAAGGTGCCAATAAATAATATACTGCAAAAGGTATTAACCGCCTTTAATATCTATGGCAAAATCAACCTTACGCCATTCCGTTTAAGCTGTTTTTCTTATTAATGTAGAATGTTGCTAACCAGGGAAAATGTTGGCTCGAGTGGAACTTCTCCAAGAAACAACGGGTATACCTCTGGGTCACCCTGGGGAGAGGAGGGCGGCGGTATTCCATCTAAATCTCCCGAACGAGGGATTCTGAGGTGAATTACCGAAAAGATGTTTGGGACGAAACAAACTCTTCCATGTATTCCCAAAAGTATTTGTACACAGTTATTATTTGTACGCTAAGACGTAAATAAAAAATATTGGAAAGTTTCATCAATTTATCATCTATCTAGGTATTGTGTGCACACATTCACGTTCTACATAGTTAGATGTGCAGAAATCATAACTTGACACTCGTATGGAAGTGAATAAACGATATGAATTCAACTTCATATTGTCATCATCGATTTATATTTTTACCGCCCTTTTTTCGCGCCAAACTTTTTCAATATGGCGGCCGGCGAGAGCCACGCGCTGCCACCATTAACCACCGACACTTCACCGTTGCTATAAACTCACAAATCATGAAAAGCGCCATCGCTAATGCTACATACAATACTCTGCTCAATGCTCCGTTCGCTAAGGTCGATTATCAGGTTAACATTTTTGCTGGATCGCCGGGAACAAAATGTTCCACCCAACAAATTATTTTGAACCTTGAAACCGCAATGAGGAAAACTTATTTTCAATTAATTCTCACGGAAAATCGTGAAACGAACAAAGAGAGCGAGAAACGAGGCCAACATTCGTTAATAATGTAATGTATATTTATTCGTCTACATTATTTTGGCCTCGATGTCGGCTTGCATCAAATAGGATCGCTTTTATATTAATTACGGCTGAAATGAAACCATTATTATTGTCCTTTTTAACTGACGCTTCGTAATGAGTTATAAATTCCATTGTATACATAAAGGCGTACCCAAAATTAATCATTCCGAAAAATAAGTCAACGACACAGTAAATGTTTTAACATAACTTTAATAATTTTGCCGCGCTTTTTACAGAGCGCAGCTGAAAATCAGCTTCCGTCAAAACTTTCCGAACTAAAATCTACGCATATGTATATATTTTATGCAGGTAACTCAAGAGCATACGTTGAGTTTTTTTTATTAATAGAAATAACTCTAGAAGAAGTTCTGAGTTCTACTTTAAGCTGATGATTAGTATTTACGTAAATATGTAGTACTAAGTCTGTTTTTCTGTGCGGCCTAATTTATATGGCATCGGACGTCCCGCATCTAATCAATACACGGCTTGGTGCGGCGCGACGGGCGCGTTGTTCACTCGTTTCGCGTCGGGGCTGTTCGGGTACAATCGGTGAAGAGCGGGACGCCCTCGTCGACATTCGGGCGTTCTCGCTTCAATCGTAATTCCATTTTCCGCCCGCCTTGGCAAATTGAAATGTCGTAACTCTTGGGGGAATATCGGCTTTCTGCCCAAGAAAAATATTCTGCTAAGGCATTGTAACGACGCTTTAGATATTATGGAATATTTCCAGTCCATCATACAGTTCGGGGCGCGTCCCCTCAAATGGTTGTAATCGTGAATCTGCCCCGCCACTTGGACGCTCTACTACGGTTGGAGGTGTCGTGTTGCCCCCTTCACTTTCGATGTCAACTCAATATTTTTGTGTAGGGATTATTTCTTTGTTATGCATAATGGAATTTTCATTCTTTACTACTTAGTTGCTACTTTCTGTTAGCTTTCGTTGATGGTCTCGATTGGGTAGGAAAAGTAAATGAATTTTAATCAAATGTCCTTTAGTTTTACCCTGGGGAAAAATACTTTAAACTTCGAAAGTTTTGTCGTTATTTGTCACGAAAATTTGTTGTAAATTTTGCTTGATCTTTAAGTTTTTCCGTACCTCAAAAATCAGCTATTTTTTCAGATTTTATAGGTTTCCAGCTGTAATAATAATGATGAAAACTTATTTCAAATAATAAAAGAGTAGCACAGCAACATAGGCTTCTTTCGTAAAATGTAACAAAACACAAAAAAAAAATATTACCGCCGAAAAGGGGTACAAACAATTCCAAGCGTTATATTAGTGGGAGGCCCAGTAGGTCAGATAAATTGAACCCTCCACAGCGTTGTGTTCACACGTAAATAACATGTGGAGTTTGGGGAAAGGGGCGCGGGCGGCCAGTCCCCGCTCGGGAAACCACAGAAACATAATGTGGAAATAGAAAAAGGCACGCGAATACCAACCTTCTTGCTTCACGATAGGGACGAAACCATTGACGTATATGCGAAAATTGAAGATAGCAGTCGTGGTATCCAGGCAACGTTAGATTTGCAGTTTGAAAACACATTTCTCCACAATAAACACCCCTAATGAGTTGGGAAAAGGGTAGATAGTGTTAATTGGCACAGTCAACAACGGTAATAAAGTAAGAATGGATTTCGTCGCTCACGCAACAGGAGTAGAGTAAACTTTTGTCACGGTTTGTTAATCTTAATGTTTAAGTTTTTAGATGATTTGTCGCAGTTAATTACAATGTTACTTTCACATCATATAATTAATATTATGTAAAAAGATATTGTTCCGAGAAAAGAAGGAAGATAAATAGAGCAAATATTCAAGGATAAACAGGATAGACGATATTTTTTAGAAGTTGCTTTGATTAAAGGTAATATTTTAAGACTTAAAAGAAATGAATGAGGAAATGTTTTAGCAACATGTGCTACTCATATTTTTTTTTACTATTTTGAATCGAAGACTATTTTTAACAACATGGCTTGGTTATAACATTTAGTAAAACCACTTTTTACTTTATCATAATTTTAGAAAATTTTGAGATTACGTAAAATAAATTGAATTATATTTTATCTTCATACTTATTCGCCATTCATTGATAAACGTGCTGAGATCTAAAACAATACAAAATATAACTTCACACATACAATACTTAACAATCATAGCACTTTTTTCCATCCGAATAATCTTAACAGCAGTACAAAAAAGCCATGATGCTAAGCCTCTCTTTCAACACAAGAGTTTTAAGGGCAGTCCTCTTTCTTAAAGATAGAAGACGGTGGCATGGGCCGAGGGCTGGGTAAGGGGGTGGGGGCGAGTTTTGCATTAATAATGTTGATATCGGTCCGCCTTCCGATTAATTTGATTAGTTGTGATTTGTATTTGAGAATAAATGTGACGGTATGGATGGTTACCTATCTGCTGTTCGCGTTGAAATTGGAGCAGTGATGCAAAAAACAGCCCGAACAGGAAAATATCGTAACTATAGACTATGAGGCGGACGAAGTCATGAATTCTTTGTCTCAATAGGCATCACAAAGCGGTAAGAAAAAGAGTATATTTGATAAATCAGTGTTAACGACAACCGATGAAAACTGCATTATATGCCACATTAGTGTATTATGATACAATTAGCAAAAGTTTTGACAAAATAACAAAATATTTATGTGAAACGTTATTATTTTAGATCTACTGAGACAGTGTTTTATCAAAAACATTACTGAAAATATATTTAAATTATGACCGCGTTTTTATTTGATTACTGCCCTCAAGTTGAAATGAAAGTAATATGCCATCACGGCGGTGACCAAAACACGTTATGACACTTAGAAGGGATATTGTATCAAGGGGCGATAGAATCAAAACCAGCATACTTACTAATAACATTATATTATTGAGACCACGGGTCCGCTAGCGAAGTGGGGTGGTTATAGTGTTTCCCCTGGGATTGCCTGCTGTAGCTGTCTATGGGGGAGGCTCAAGTGGACATTTGCGTTCTCTAAGATGATCTTTTGGTGGGATTTAGCAGCAAAAATGTTTGAAGCAGTGTTTGGTGTTGGCCTTTAAGGTTCGCTTTATTAATTATACCTATAAATCATAATTTGTACAAAACTCGTGAAAAACATTTTTAGACACTGACGGTAGAGTTTCTTGTCCATTCTTCTCCATACCAAACTACCTCTTGGAAAGGGGCAGCTATGTAGAATTAATTCTACTTCATTGTAAATTTTGACTCTCAAAAATGCCCTTAAATTCAAATCGAAATGCTTTGAATTTGACTTTACGATTTGAATTGTATGTACTTAGCAAGAGATTGTGGATAATATTATATTTATTATTTTATTTAATCTCTTATTCCCTTATACAAATTTAATTACTTGGTACGTACGTCCTTGCACGTGTAATCAGAATGGCGTGGCGCACACGTATAGCTTCCACATATCTATTTATATCTTAATTTTGAGCTAAAATGGTTTCTTCGGAAGTGTTACAAAGTGACATTTAGAGACTAATAATATGTTATTTTAGACCTTTTTGAATAAGCTCAGAGAAGCCGGGATTGACTCTTAGTCTGATCTTAAAAAGATGTACAAAATTAGTGTTATCACTTTTTGTTGTTATGTAAATTCAAATAACAGTTTCTCTGAATTCCGATGAAGTATACAAACCGAGCTGATCGCAGACATCGATAGATGTATTAATAATAATTAGGATAGACGTCCGTTATTAATAGGGGTCGGTCATGCGCTTGGCTCAAGTGATGAGCGTCCGCGGTTTGAAAAAAGAAAGTACAACTCGCGCGAGTTAACTGTGCACCTCGCTCTGTGACGTCATTCAGACCGTTTGTAAAAAAAAAATACACATTTTAGGTACATTTTTTTTTATGTTAATAAAAGATAGTTTTGATGATAAAGCGTAATAATACTAGATCATTTTACTCATGGCATTTTGCAATTAAATTTATTCATATGGACTGCAATATAATGTTGGTGCAACCAACAGGCTTCACTAACGCGTCAAGAAAGTACAAAACAAAAACAAACTTAATAAAAAAAATAACAAAGCAAAAACTCCACAGAAACAGTAACAACAACAGGGGATTTAAAATGTATTTAGACATTTGTAGCAAAGATGCTAACGCTACGCTACTAATCTGAATCCAAATTAAACTTTGGGCGGTTCATCGAGTCCAAAGCCAAAGTGGGTGCCAGGAAACTTGGCGTTATTGCAAAGGTACTTCAAACCAGGACAGCTTCTAACGTTATACAAAGCACAAGTCCGTCCGTGGGTGGAGTTCTGCAGCCAAATTTGAGTTAGTGCTACAAAATGCCACCTGGCAACTTTGGATTTGATGTAGAGGCATGCGAAGAGGCTAATTGGCGACCCTGATCTGGTTTAAAACGGTATCCTAAGCCTATATCCTGAGCACAAGCTAAGAGTAGCCAGCTTGTCGGTATTCTATAGGATGAATTTTGGGGAGTCTATGCGGGAATTGCATGACGTAATCCCCCCATCTCCATCCAACCATCGGACGTCCCGCCTTATGGCAAGTGTTCAACCTTTACGATGTTGAGACTACTACGATCCGGACGAAGCGCCTCGTCATTTATACTACGTACATCGAGAGACTGGAACAATTTGCATGCAGTGGTGTTTCCATCTGACTACAATGTAAGTCTCTTCAAGAAACGAGTGAATAGGCTCTTAATAAACTAGCGCGCTTTACCATCTACGATTGCATCACTGCTTACTATCAGGCGGAGTTTCAGTCAAGCACTAGTTTATAATCATAATAAAAAAAGAATCCAATAGACTGGAAGCCGACTTGAATATACCAGGTCACCGTAGGTTGTGAGACATTGCGGGGACGTATAGACTGCCCAGAGCTCCATGGACTTTTCTGCTGACTATTTGTGCCTGACAAATACATCGGTCACCTTCAAAGCCGCCAACACTAACTGTTTGCGCACCTCACAGCTAAAACGGCATAAGCTGGTTAAAACCAGCGTATTTAAAAAAAATATATAAACTATGCGTTTGTTATTTGTTTGAGTTTGAGTTTATATTGATGACATATTCGATAATGGGTATCATCATCGACATCATCTGGAAAAGATGAGTCCTGAAGTAGAGACCGCGTTTAGACAAGCGTAGCGTGTGATCTCCTAGTTAGAAAGACGATCTTAAGAAAGTGACTGGGATAGACTAGATGCGGAAGGCGGAGAGCTGTAGGCTAATTGCTTAACACACTATCAGTAGCAACGGGTTTCATTTTGACAGTTCAACAATATTCATTGTGTTATTTACGTTGTTCAGCAGACACACGGCGAACACATGGAGCGATGGATTAGCAATATATTTCGAAATGATTCCAACTGATAGTAATACTGTGTTACGTAATTAGGGTGCAGGTTGTTGTGTCGCAATGGGAGTGGCCTATATCCAGCAGTGCACTGCGAAGGCCGAGTTGATTGGTAGATCATTAGCAGAAGCTCTAGGTATAAATAAAAAGCAAACACAAATAAGATTTTTCTTTTTTTAATTCAACAGACATAGATAGCTTTGTGAAAAATCCTTTTCGCTAGTTACTTAAATAATTATTACATCTGTCATATTCTGTAAGTAGAGCCTTAAACTCCAAATGGGGCTTGTAGGTAACCAATTAGCGCTCTAGGATAATAATGTAGCTAGAAAAGCCAGTGAGCGGTAAGTAATAAAAAAAAACTGCACTCTTTCAAAAAGTTCGCGTACATCTAACCATCATACTGGTAATATACATCATGCATTCAGCCCAATGACAAAAGAGGTCGCTTCGCTATTTAGTCTTGTCTTCGTATGAGTATCATCATTATCAATTTTTAATTTCGAACGGGGAAGCTCAATTTCGTTCTTGGCAAAATAATTAAAAAAAAAGATGAATAAAGGCGGGAATAGAAAACTGTTTTATTCTTGTAATGGCGGTTTTTTTCTACTTATCTCACAATCGAGATGTAAAGCAGAGTAGTTAGTTCGGGTGTAAGCATCAATTTAGCACTCGAACTATAGGCGCTCGGGCTGCAATTGATGTCGTATAGCCCTTGGCTACTAATCTACTAGTGTATACCTTTCAAGACAACACAATCGAATTGTATGTAGTTACTCGGTTATACTGGAAGCAGACAGAGTGGGGGAAAGTTTAAGTTACAAGCGGCAAGAGAGTTACATAGAAGTGCGTATCGCTTGTTACTTACGTCATTACTGTTTACCTTTTGGTATTATACAATCGAATATTATGTAATTAACATTAATAGGGAAATGTTTAGCTGAATGGTTTAGAGAGGAGTGAATAAATTAAATTTGCATTGTTTTACAAGTCGAGTTAGACTGTTGACTAACATTGACAGTTGACTGTGTGATCGCTTTTCATTATAGTTTGTTTGTACAGTTTAATTTGTTAGAAAGAAATTTTGACATTGAGCGGTGATGGCATGATTTACGGGTTGGAGATCGAGGGCTAAATTTTAAACTATTAAGCTTTACTTTGTGTCAATAATTTCTTCCCTAATCCCCTCGAACCGGCAATGATCTCAATCCTAAAAGCAACCATTCAAATATTATATAGGGAGGGTGATCTATAGGCGCTAAATAAAACAGTAGAAGTTCAACTCCGGTTCGTATCTAATCCAGTTAAAGTTATGGTTTAGTTTCGAACACATTTCGTATCGCGCTAAAGTTTTAACTTCGGTTGAAGTAAAACCAATGTAGGTATGAATGATACATTTCATCAGATATAATAATTAAAACTAAAACAATTATAAGTGGTAGGCCATAACATCGGCCGCCAGACAAAGTCTTGCCGCCAAGAAGCTTGCCGATTTGTCGTGTTCCGGCATGATGTCTGGTGAAGCCGTACGGAGGACGGGTCTGAGCAGTTGTGTTGCGATGTGTGCCGGGTACGATGCGCCAAATGTTGTTGTGTTGGGAGTTTGGTCGTAGAGGGTCTTCAGATCAATCTCCCTTTGGTGCAGTATCGTTGGTCGTGTTGTTGGGTTTAACATTGCATCACCTCGCTCAACTGCCGTCTTCCTTCCTATTCACTCAGTTTTTCTGAGTGAATAGGCTCTTAATGAACTAGCGCGCTTTACCATCAACGATCGCATCACTGCTTACCATCAGGCGGGATTGCGGTCAAGCGCTAGTTTATAATAATTAAAAAAAAAATGATCTAATCGTTTAGACGTAAGTTTGACATGGCATAGAAAAAGTTAGCTTTGTTTTAACTTTTTCACTTGACAGCGGTTACGTTCCTTACGATATACGCGCGATACGAAACATAACAAAACTTATGGTTTGGTTGCAATCCAATTTTGTTTTGGTTGAATTATTTTAGCGCGATTGCCCCCCTGTGTTATTTACCAAACCGCACTGGTACGCGTGAAGGATTATGGCTCACTTCCTCTCAAAGAGGATGCCCATGTCCCAACAGTGGCTATATAGGCTGATTATACTGTCTACATTGGAAGGTGTTATTGACAGTTAATGAAATATTATGAACAGTGTAGATACGGTGTTTATTTTAGGGAACAGATACGACAAATTTTTCGGCTATTCCTTTATTTTGTAAGAGAAAATGTTTTCACGACAATTTGCCATATCATGAGATTTATTTTGAAATAAAACTTTCGGATTGTCAGGGTGGCAGTCAATCCGAAAAATAAAACTACATAAAATCTGCTCCAGTGAAGAAAAGGTGAGCAACTAATACACGGACACTCTTTTTAACCGACCAAATTAAAAGGAATAGATTCTCAAGTCGACATATTTATTTAGACATGGTAAACACAACGTTATTTTTTGTTTATGCGAAACCTGAATATACTCGTATGTAGTTTGTTCAGAAGAAGCAACTGAATCCATTCCAACCATTTTTACACCATGTTATAGTTTTTCCACCATGTTATATATTTCCCAATACATTTAGAAATTGTTGCAGTTTGGATACCGAGCGCGCGCACGCAGCTTTACGACTGATCATAGTACTTGCGCGCGCATCAGCTGACGCCAGAGGTCAATGCACCGCGCTCGCCCGCCCGACCGGAGCTTTGACCATATGTTTGGGAAAACCAAGTAGAATAGCAAGCTCATAACTTAGTGGTTATTCATCATATTGTTACGAATGCACCTTATGTCGAGGGCATAAGGTTCAATATCGCGTGACATGCAGTGCGTAACTTTTAAGCTTTATAACTCGAGATCTAGACATTGTCTAGATGTAATATAAAAACGCATTCCTAGACTTAAGGTGGCCTATTGAATGGTACAGGTTTTATCAATTTTGTCAACAAAGTGACGACATCGAAATTTCTAGAAACCCGTTTCCGGGAATTACCGTAGGTACCTACTGGATGTACTCGAAGTTATGCGCTATTATTATTACGTCTAGACGATTCTGGAATGTTCGATCAGCTGGCCTATATATAGCGCCGTGACGCCGACGCCGAGTCAGTCTACACTTGACTACCGAGACGAAACAGCGACAGTTAAGAAGCGATCTTTGAGAATACCTACTGCGACAACTGTAACGAGAACATTGAGTACTACGTGAAGAAACATCTGTAGTGTTGTTGTGTGTTTACAACACGGACTTCGTGGACGTAAGTGAAGACTTCGGTGCAACGTCAGCAACATTCTACTTGTCATTGCCTACAATCGACTGTACCTTCGTTGCCAATAAACTTCGTAACCCTTAACCGGTATTTTAGTACCCCTAGCCCGTAACAATTGGTGTCAGAAGCGGAATGCCGGTCACGCCAAGGGAAGACGAAAGAGTACGCACGCGACGACAAGCAGCGATGGATTTGGCGCGTCAAGAGGAAGCATCGCTTGGTGTCCCTGTACCCGTAGAAGATGCGGCCGTCGTACCACCGACGAATGTAAGTGCGCCCACAACCACCACTATTCCCGGCAGTAGCGGATTCGATATATCGGCGTTACTAGCACAAATAAAAAACATAGTAGCAGAATCCCAGGCAGAAACCCAGGTACAAATAAAACAAACCCAGGCACAAATAAAGGAATCCCAGCAGCTGGTATTAGAATTAAACGAAAAATGGGAAAACACCAAAGAAGAGGTCAACGAACTTAGAGTAAAAACAGCACAACAAGATGCACGTATGGACCAGCAAGATACGCGCATAGACAAACAAGAAGTGCGTATGGACCATCAAGATACGCGTATAGACAATCACGATGCTCGTATAGACAAACATGATGCGCGTTTAGAGAAACTGGACAATACCATCATGGAGTTTGGGAAAGAAATAGAAAGAGTACAAAAAGGAGGTATTAAAGGTGTGATTCCTGTACCCAGTGCTTTGCCGACGTTCCTAGTACCTCATTTTGACGGAACAACGTCATGGGTGGCCTTCCGCCTTCAATTCGAAAAGGTCGCATCAGCCAACAACTGGGACGACAATCAAGCGGTAACCGCTCTTACGCTTGCTTTGCGTGGTGATGCGGTACAAATCCTCGAGAACATTTCCGGCGATTGCAATACCCTAGCCTGTCTGTTAGAAGCGTTGGAGTCTAGATATGGAGAGAAACACCTCGAACATGTCTACAGGGCTCAACTTCGCGACCGCACACAGAAGAGCAGTGAGGGTTTGCAACAATGGGCAACGGAAGTAGAACGTATTGTTCGGAGGGCGTATGTATCAACACCGGGATTGATTGATACTACTACGGTGCAAGCATTTACTGATGGAATCCGAGATGCGGAAGTAAGGGCTGCAGTTCGCCTGGGTCACCATCAGACTCTTAAGGCAGCCCTGACACACGCTCTGGAGGTGGAAGCAGTACGTCAAGATAGCCGACAACACCACCGCATTCGTGAGGTAACCCCAATAATAAAAACTCGGCAAGGACCAACCTGCTATGAGTGCGGCGAAAAGGGGCATATTCGGATCAATTGTCCCAGGAAGTCTAAAGGAAGAACTACTTCTGAGACACAGGTGGAAGCAGAGGATTTAAACTAGGAACAGCCAGGGCTATGGGGCGAGTACTGGCTGGTCGACGTGAAGCCCCCATTATAACAGTATCACAAGTGGGTGACGGAAACAGTCTTATTATAGAAGGAGAGCTGAATGGTAAGTCATGCAGTTTCACATTGGATACTGGTGCATCAAGAACTATTGCACGACCGGAGCTATTTCCTCGGACCATAGCATGGAAAAGAGGGTCTTCACAATGCCGATTACAAACCGCCACCGGCCAACCAGTGCTCGTCCTTGGTGAAACGAATGTGACCTTGAAAATGGGTGATAAGACATTCACGCACCCTGTTTTAGTAGCGAATATTACAGATGATTGCATTATAGGACTGGACTTTTTGAAGAAACAACAATGCGTCCTTAATGTAGCAAAAGGAGTATTGAGTTTTCCAGAACAAGAAGTATTTCTTCAAGGTGCAAAACAAGGGTCAGTGTACTGTTTAAGGAAAACTGTATTACCACCTAGATCAGAAACTTTAGTAGATATTAGATTTTCACCAATAGGATGCCGCAAACGTTGCATTATAATAGAGGATTCGGGAGATCACCCAGACTGGATAACAGCAAGGACACTGACGATGATTTCCGACAAACCAAAAATACGCATAATCAACGTTAGTAACAAAGAAATAATTCTTGAAAAGAATTGCATGGTGGGTGTGTGCGATAATGTAGCATCTTTGAGAAAAACAGAGGTGCACGAAAAGGAACTTGATAAGAAGTGGCAGGAACATGTATCGACACTACTCGAAAGTTGTAAGGGCAATTTAAACAAGTTCGAAAGTCACAAAGTTACGCAAATGTTACATAACTTCCATGACATCTTCGCGAAGACCGACGGTGACGTGGGAAGGACCGGGCTAGTTAAACACCATATAGATACGGGTGATACACAGCCAATAAGACAGAGACCACGTCGTATTCCCTTTGCAAGAGAACAGGAAGTCACGGAAATGTTAAGAGATATGGAGAGAAACCGGATTATAGAAGCATCCACCAGCCCTTGGTCATCTCCAGTTGTACTAGTCAAGAAAAAGGATGGCAGTACAAGGTTTTGCGTTGACTACAGGATGTTGAATGATGCCACGAAAAAGGACAGTTATCCTCTGCCACGTATAGATGACACTTTGGATTTGCTAAGTGGCATGAAATGGTTCTCCACAGTTGACCTCAAAAGTGGATACTGGCAGGTAGAAATCTGTCAGCAGGATAAAGAAAAGACCGCTTTCTCCACTGGTCCTGGGAACGGTCTCTGGCAATTCAATGTTATGCCTTTTGGACTGTGCAATGCTCCAGCTACATTCGAGCGCCTAATGGAGCGCATTTTGGTGGGGTTGCTTGGTGATGCATGCCTGGTCTATTTGGATGACATCATCATTATGGGACGAAGCTTCGAAGAGCACCTACGGAATTTGGAGAAAGTATTCCAAAAACTGCGTGAAGCAAATTTAAAACTCAGTCCTAGTAAGTGTACTCTATTCCAGAAAGAGGTTGGATACTTAGGACACATTATTTCGGCGCAAGGAATTCGAACAGACCCTGAAAAAATAAAAGCCGTGTCGAAGTGGCCTACCCCTCGTAACAAAACTGAGGTACGCTCTTTCTTGGGTCTGTGTGCATATTACCGTCGGTTTGTGAAGAACTTCACCGAGTTAGCGAAACCGTTGCATCGTTTAACAGAGGAAAAGTGTCAATTTGAATGGAATCCTGACTGCGAACAGGCATTTGCGCTACTCAAAACTCACTTGTGTGGGGCTCCTGTATTAGGTTACCCTAGTCGGGAAGGCCGATTTCTGGTGGACACGGATGCCAGCAATGTTGGCATTGGAGGAGTTCTCTCTCAAACACAAGGAGATCGGCAGGTCGTTATTGCCTATTTCAGCAAATGTCTTTCCAAGCCAGAAAGAAATTACTGTGTTACCCGTCGAGAACTTCTAGCCGTTGTTAAGACCTTACAACACTTCAAGAAATATTTGATTGGGAGACAGTTTACACTTCGCACCGATCACGCTGCCTTACAGTGGTTGCTTCAGTTCAAAGACCCAGAAGGACAAGTAGCAAGGTGGATAGAGCAGCTGCAAGAATTTGACTTTGTCACTGAACATCGAAAAGGCAAGTCACACAATAATGCTGATGCTTTATCTAGACGGCCTTGCGAAGAATCTTGCCGACATTGTTCCAAGCAGGAAAAGAAAGAGAACGTAAGGATTATCCAGGTGAACGCTTTGGATGAAGACTGGGATAATCGATCATTGGAAGACGCACAAAAGGAAGATAGTGATTTGAAGACAGTAATCGAATGGAAGAAACGTGGCCAGAGGCCCGCTTGGAGTGAAATATCAGCGCTTAGCCCAACAGCAAAAAGTTACTGGGCTCAATGGGACAGCCTGATAATTGACAATGGAGTTATGAAGAGGAAATGGGAATCACCCAGTGGACAGGAGGTCACCTTACAGATAGTTGTCCCCTGTGATAAAGTCGCATCAGTGCTAAAGCAGGTGCACGACGGAGCATCCGGAGGACATCTAGGAGTGAAGAAAACCCTGGAGAAGGTGAGAAAAAGATTTTATTGGGTGCATTGTCGCGAAGACGTAGAGGACTGGTGTAGGAAATGTGTAGCCTGCTCCTCAGTAAAAGGACCGCAAACGAGGGCCAGAGGTCGGCTGAAGGTGTATAATGTTGGTGCACCATGGGAAAGAGTTGCTGTCGATATAGCAGGGCCATTCCCTATCACTGAAGAAGGGAATAGGTATATCATCGTCATGCAAGACTATTTCAGCAAATGGCCAGAAGCTTTTGCAGTACCCAACCAAGAAGCTCATACCGTTGCCAAAAAGCTAGTTCACGAGGTGTTCTGTCGATTTGGCGTCCCCTTGGAGTTGCACTCTGACCAGGGTAGAAACTTCGAGTCTTCACTGTTCCGAGAGGTTTGCCAACTTCTCGGGATACATAAGACTCGTACAACACCATACCACCCTCAGTCAGATGGAATGGTCGAAAGATTCAACCAGACGCTAGAGAATCATTTGGCCAAAGTAGTTGAAGAACACCAGAGGGATTGGGACCAATACATTCCACTCTTCTTAATGTCATACCGCTCTGCAACACATGATAGCACAAATTGTACACCGGCGAAAGTCAACTTCAGCCGAGAAATTAGATTACCCATAGATGCACTAACCGGAACACCCCCCGATACCCCTATCCTAGCCGTCGACTATGTGGCCGACCTACAACGTAAACTAGATGGAATACTCATGTATTCCATCTAGTTTACGTTGTAGGTCGGCTACTGCTACTAGCTCATGCTAGTGAGAGAGAATGGTCTGAAAACCAGCGAGAGAATGAAGATCCGATACGACCGCAAAGCTAACGTGCCCGGATTTGAAGAGGGAACTTTGGTATGGTTACATAATCCCATTAGGAGAAAAGGAAAGAGTCCGAAGTTCCAAGCCAAATGGGAGGGTCCGTACACGATAGTTACGAGGATAAACGATGTCACCTACCGGATAAAGAAAGGACCTAGAGGGAAGCTGAAGATCGTACACGTAGACCGCCTAGCTCGCTATTATGGTTCAAATCATGCTCGGGACGAGCACGACTAAGAAGGGGGCAATGTTACGAATGCACCTTATGTCGAGGGCATAAGGTTCAATATCGCGTGACATGCAGTGCGTAACTTTTAAGCTTTATAACTCGAGATCTAGACATTGTCTAGATGTAATATAAAAACGCATTCCTAGACTTAAGGTGGCCTATTGAATGGTACAGGTTTTATCAATTTTGTCAACAAAGTGACGACATCGAAATTTCTAGAAACCCGTTTCCGGGAATTACCGTAGGTACCTACTGGATGTACTCGAAGTTATGCGCTATTATTATTACGTCTAGACGATTCTGGAATGTTCGATCAGCTGGCCTATATATAGCGCCGTGACGCCGACGCCGAGTCAGTCTACACTTGACTACCGAGACGAAACAGCGACAGTTAAGAAGCGATCTTTGAGAATACCTACTGCGACAACTGTAACGAGAACATTGAGTACTACGTGAAGAAACATCTGTAGTGTTGTTGTGTGTTTACAACACGGACTTCGTGGACGTAAGTGAAGACTTCGGTGCAACGTCAGCAACATTCTACTTGTCATTGCCTACAATCGACTGTACCTTCGTTGCCAATAAACTTCGTAACCCTTAACCGGTATTTTAGTACCCCTAGCCCGTAACAATATATTTTTGAAATTCTGTGCATAGATTCTTTACTTAAAATACTGGACACGTGATTCGGGATTCGCATAAATTAATTAATTAATTCGTAAACATTAATTTATTTTTGTCGAACTTTATATTTATTAATGAGATCAAGATTTTTTTAGTACGCTAAATGCTTCTTACTTAGGGTTATACTTTGAGTTTATCTTCTTGCCGATTCTGAGGAGCTTCAACCAAACTCATATAGCTTGAGACGAGATCAGGTCGCAAAACTCAAAGCTTTTTTTTTTGGGAAGTTATCAAATGACTTCATTCTCTCTGGCTGGAGCAGGTGTCAGACTTTTACTGACTAGAAACCAACCCCATGTTTCCTTATTTGCCTGTGTCAGGAGCCACGTCTCGATCCCTTTCGAACAACCCGCGGCATTGGCAGGCATCGCTGCACCGGTTCTAGGGTCCCAGTTGTTATGTAATATCTCTTTGAGGCACGTGTGGAACACAACGCGCCGTCGACCTGGGTCTGATCCTTTCCAGGCGGCTACCTACCCATCACCGCCTCTTTATGAGTATTACTACTTTCCAGGAGGAGGTGACGGCCGCCCACGCACTTTCGCTCCGTACCATGGCTTAGACTAGGGCCGGACGAGAGAGATACTTGAACCACACACCACACAGTAAAACCTTGGATTTTCCTACTGCCTTATCCAGAATAAGAAGCTTCCTTGCAAATCTGCAACCATCCAATACAATGTTTATTGAATCTTATACGATCGGGAGTATTAACATACTGCACTAAAAACTTGGAAAAATATGGAGAAGAGCTTGGCCCAGGAATAGGGTAGTATAAATTAAAAGAAAACAGGTTAATTTTTTTGGTTAATCTTATTGTAAACAATGTTGATAAAAATCAGAAAATTTACACAAATATATCTACTTTAAAAAAATATGTTTATATTTGCCATAAATATAATAAATTGTAAACATAACAGAAAAAAATTATATTAATTTCTTTAATCTAATTATGAAGCCTTCACAATAAAATAAAACGTCTTTAAATAAAAAATAATAATTAATTAATGTTCTATGATGTTGGATAATAAACTTGCAATAAACGATACTTTGGGAAAATTCGGGAATGCCCGGGCGGGGGAGAGGGCGACCCCCTTTAACCTTTCTTAACTTCCACGGGTGAGATTGAGTACATAAGTAAGTATATAGAGCAAGTATATAAGTTTAATTAAGACTCCACGCCGTTCTGTTAGCGTGCATTGTTTATGAGAATGGAATAATTCAGTGTAATTTAGATTTTGTTTGGCAAATAAGATTAGTAGGAGTTGGACTTTTTATTTGTGAAGATTAGCTGTCGAATATGTTACTTTGTAGTAAAATTGTCATAAGCAAAAGGGCAATGAACAAAATAATCACACTTTAAAATTTTTAAGCTAATAAATATACTTAGAAAAAGTAATGTTAGATGCGGTTAAATTAAATTAGTTTATTTCAAGTATCAAGACTATATGATAAAAGAAAACATACAAGATAACAAAAACGAACACGCACAAGCACAGACAGCAGTGCTGTGTAAATAATGTTCTTTTTTTATTTGACAAGTATTTATCGTTTTGAAATTTTTTTCCAGAGACTTTTTTCTAGTAATTTTAAAATCACACTTTTATGCATTGAGGATTATCACACTAAAGTGATAACTGACACACCTCGCTCACTCTATCAATTATCCTCCAAGATTCCAAGCTTGATCTAAGTTTGACTGCGGAAAGGAAAGTTTCGACCGATGAGGCTGTAGACAAAGCGGCTACCTATAGACCGGGAAAGCCTTATTAGAGGAAGGCCTCCCGAGAGTGTGTGCTACTCAACTGATTTATTGACGTTAACTTCGTGATGTATGGAATACAGATACAGAAGAAGGCGATAACTTTCATTCAATTTTCAACTCTGTGATGACAAAGATAGGTGTCAGATTTGTGTTTATATCCTTAGTTTTAATATGCATACGACATGCTACCACATACTTAGTATATCTTGGACACCAATGACTGATTTTATGGTGAAGGAAAACATCTTGAGGAAACCTGGATTTAAGTCTGAAATTGCCAACCCGCATTGAGCAAGCGTGGTGATTACGCTCAATCCTTCACTGTATGAGAGGAGACCTGTGCCCAGCAGTGGGACGATAAAAAGATTGATGATGATGCTGATGATGCCACCATATATTTTTAAATAAAACTATTGAAAACAACTACAAATAATGCAGTCTGAAATTGAGAATTGAGATGAAAGTCTAAATTGCTTTTGATATTTATGTTAGAATTGGTTTAGCCCAGGCCCACTATTTTTTATTTCGCGTAGTGAATTTTTAACTCACAGCTGTTTAGATCGTTCAGAGTTTAAAATTCGGCAGTGTGCGTTTTGACGCGTTTAGATGCACAGTAAACAGTGAAGGTCCACAATCCAATGCGCGATAAAATCTCGCCCCGATATTTTGACGACCTTGAATAGAAACTAAATATTGGAGCCGATTCTCTTTTACTACTACAAACTAAATTAATTCTAAGTTCGGAGCATCTTTTTCTTTCTATTTAGACAGAAGATAACATATTAGATAATCATGACAAATCAAACGGCTCCATAGACAGTTTATACGCGATTAAAAACATGTTGACTAAAATACGTCGACTTACTCCAGGCGCGAACTAATTTTTAGTTTCTATTTTGTTGTCCTGCCAAGCCGAAGTTCACACGGTCGTCAAAAAAAGAAAATGTCATTTTCTATGGCTGAAGGAAAATCACATCGTTATTTACATCAAAACCCCTGAAAAGAAAATTAATTCTGTCCTTCAGGGACGGAAGATGTTTCTCAGCTGCTTGCCGTGAATAAATTATAATGATAAGTCTCATGCCTTCGCCATATTGAAGGCGTTTTGATCATTAAGCGGCGACCCACCCCCCGCTCAGTTACCAGTTATTTTTCCGGGACGGATTCCGGCGATGATTCCCCTTTCCCCTTTCTCCCCAAGGACGAGGCCTCTACAAGAACGCTCGAACTTCTTTCATCTTTTCGTACTTCGAGTGATGCAAAACTCAAAATGATGGTGGGAACGTGCGATAAAAGGAGCCGAGGAAATATTGAAGAATTTCGCGATAAAAATACAAGTCGTTTTTTATTGTAGATGTATCACTTGTGGGTCAGTGATGTGGAAGGCGATGCTTGCGTTGTTGCTTTAGGATTTACGCGTATTGGAAGCTGTACCTAACCCTTTATACTTTCGTAGTGCTCTGTTTACTTTGACGTCCTCCGTGGCGCAGCAGTCAACACGCCTGCCTGCGACGTGGAGGCCCCGGGTTCGATTCCTGGCCAGGTCATGATGGAAAACGATCTTTTCCTGATTGGCCTGGGTCTTGGATGTTTCTCTATATATGTATCTATTATAAATATAGTATCGTTGAGTTGGTATCCCATAACACAAGTCTAGAACTTACTTTGGGGCTAGCTCAATCTGTGCGATTTGTCGGTATATATTTATTTATTTATTTGTTAGTAGTGGCTGTAGTTGCTCTGTTTTCATAGGGCAGAGTAGAGGGAAACAGAGCTCGTAGGTCACCGATGAGGTGGACCGACCAAATCAAGTCGGCAGTGGGGGAACCTGTTAATGAATGCTCCAGACTGTCGTCCAACAAGGATAGATGAAGAGAGATGGTGCGGCGTGCGACATCAACGTCTCGAATTCAGTCATAGTGACCATGGCCGTTCTGTCAAGAGTGAAACAAAGAAGTTTGTACCAGGAGAACGGAATGTAAGTGGAGTATTATAGAGTACTGTACTGAAATGGGACGCAGGATCTAAAATATCAAAGATTTGCATGTATAGTGGGGCTTGCGCACTGACCTACATTATACAACTACGCTTGACTACAATATACTATGTGAAACAACAGTAGTATTTCTGAGCCAATTCAAAGCTCGAGAGTCTCAAGAACTAAAATTGACATATGAACCTATTGCCGCAAATTTCCATCGTTTTTTTTTTGCTTTGGTACGTCTCTCGTGATTTGAATCTGAGTCCTAGAATAAGACTTCTTTGTATATTTTAGATTTACTACAAGATATTTTTGAACCTTTTTATCATGAGAATACTTGTAAAACATGGTAAAAAAAATGTCTTAAAACATTCACGTTAATGTCAGCGACAAAATGGGAATAATCAAATGTCTTCATTTTAACATCGACGGTATAAAGTACTAGCTACTTGTCTGTTATAGGCCCACGGACTCCTTGTTAAATAAAAGTTAGCAGGTCGAGCAGAGGACAGGCTGTGGTTGTGGCGACACAACCGATTTTGACCCATTCAATTAACATACATCATTGGGGTCAATGTCATCATGGGTCGCCTATACATTCGATGTATCTTTCTTGCCCTTAGCTTCTATCGGGCCCGTTTGTGCATTAGAAAGCACGTTAATCAGTTGGCTCCGGCTCGCGTTAGTAGACCTTTGACAGTCGTGGGGGGGTTCCGGAATTGGTCTTTTAAGAGGAACCGGGACCACCCCTATGCGCAGATGGTGACCACCGGGGCACCACCCCGGTTAGTGTGGTAAAAGTTGATATAGGTACATTTGAGTATGGACATACTCCTCACAAAAATCCCACACTACCCAACCTTGATCTTCGGAAGCAGGGTGCCTTTCGAAGGTTTCCCCCCGAAAACAAAAAAGAAGTTCTTTGACAGTCGTAAAGGGTAGTTAGAAGCCCAAATTTCAGACAACCATTGTTGCCAAGGGTTATCGTGTTGGCCAGTAACTGGGTTGTGAAGTTCCAACAGACAGTCGTAATGTAAAATGCTGGTAATCATTTAGTTAGTCTGGAACTCTACCCCAAAATGTAGGGAAAAGTCTAAGGTGTGCAGAGTAATAAAGTATTGTATGTATAGTGATGAGCCTGTAAACTACACTAAAAATAAACGTTTTTTCCCGTTCGCGTTTGGATGATCTCATTTGTTTTGCTTATTTTTATTGTTTGTTTGTCTTCCGATAATTTAGCGGACATACCTTGAGACAGACTGTCGCTGTCTGTTGCTAGGTGACACAGTGCCAACTGTCTCCCCTTCGCGTCCCTGTTTTGTGGCAAGACCTTGTGATGAAACTGAATTCTAATAAACTATGGATCGGTAATTTACAATAAAGATTAACTTAGCAAGACCATACTTTCTAGATCATTAAGGGTTGACCTTGCGGGGTAATTGCGTAGGACAGTATTAGTAGCAGTACTAGTCCTATGGCTTTCGTTTTAATAGTTCAACAAAATTAACCGTGTTGTTCTCGTTGCTAAGCAGATAATTTGTGTTGAACACATGAATAAGCAGCAAACTGTAGTAGCAGTATCTTTCAGAACAATTTAAACTGAGATTGATCGGGTGTTACGAAATATGGGTGTAGATGGGTATTTCAATAACGACTTTCAATAGAATTGTCAAAGTTTTCTAGTAATATATGTCAGTCACATACATTTTGACTCATAAGTGTTATAGCTAATAGAATGCTGAATATATGTACATAGTTGTTATCACTTCACTTCTCGATTGCACATTTTGTTCGTTTATAATAGTTTTACCTCTCTGTTAAAATGTTTTTCTAATAAAGAAATATGTATGTACAAAATTATTTTTGATGCCGTTACCATTGATATATGTTTAAAGGGGTGTGAGCCTGGAGATCTGTATTACAGATTCCATACCTAGTCCATACTCCAGTTCTCACAAAGGTTCGAGCGTACGGCAAAATTGTATCTACAGACGAATGTACCTTGTTCCTTAGTGAGAGAAATAAACCGTATTCTAGATCTATTTATAGTTAAACCTATAGATCTAGAGCACTTATTTTCTAGCAAATAAATCTATTATTCATTCATGGTCACTCAGGTCATCAAGAAATTTCTTACCTATAAGTACGTGTACAGTAAATAGAACTCAATCGATCTACTTAGCCATGGCAATACACTGTTGGGTTTATTATGCCCATCCCACGCAGCACTACAGGACTCTGTCCTTCGCCCTCCGCCTCCAGTCTCAGTCCAGCAATCTTTTTGAGGTCGTCGGTCTATATTGCTGGAGGGCGTTGCACACTATGCTTGTCGACATACGTTCTTGACTCGGAAGACTTTTCTCCATCGGTGGAACAAAAACTACTTTTGAATATTTTAGCAGGAATTATGTATGAACGAAGATTCTTATAGAAGAAACTTTTCACTGAAGCTTTAATCTACATCAATTCAACGACTTTCCCTAGGATTTAAAAGCAAAACGAAATCAGGTATTTTGCAAACGTTCAAGTTTATTTAAAACGCCTAAGTTTATTTATTTGGTGGCATCCAAGCATCGTAATAGTGGACTGAATGGGGGTTTGAGCTAGAGATATTTTAGTTTTTAAGGACAATAAACACTGAAACATTTCAGCTAATGGAACGTATAGTGTACTTTTCGACTGACTTGCAACATGAGCGGTTCACAACAGATATCCATGGTCACTCCCAGATTTTTAACCGTTTGTGCGTATTCAATCTGAACTCCATTCAACATTTCGTTGTGGTCCAATATATTGGATGAACAAATAGTTCTAGGCCCACAATAAATACTGTAATATAAACCAGAATAAATCAGGACAAAGGAAAGTTATTTAAACTCGGATTAACCAACTATAAGCTACTACAATGTAAGTAAATCTTTAAATCGTTTTGCGAAAGTTGAATCTTCAATCACATGATGAATGAATGTATTCGTTCACCTTTATGTGAATAACATCTTGTATTATAATAATGTCACCTTGGTCTGACCACTTATAGACTTGCGAATAGCTTTGTCAGAAATGATAGGATAAATGGATACGGCATTGTAGAGTAGGCTGAATTAATCTAGTTTGTGTGTAGTCTCTTAATTTTTATATTACATGGTTGTGTACCATAAAAAGTAGTTTTATCTGAATTATAACATTTCGAAAAATATAACAAGAGTTACTTAATGGCAGAGTTATTTATTAGAAATCACTTAAAGTACTATTGAAACAGTTATTTTGCCTATTCACTCGGTGGTAGGCCATAACATCGGCCGCCGGCAGAAGTTACCACCCACCAGACAAAGTCTTGCCGCCAAGCGATTTGTCGTGTTCCGGGATGATGTCTGATGAAGGCGTACGGAGGACGGGTCTGAGCACTTGTGTTGCGATGTGTGCCGGGTACGATGCGCCAAATGTTTTTGTGTTGGGAGTTTGGTCGTGGGGGGTCTTCAGATCAATCTCCCTTTGGCGCAGCATCGTTGGTCGTGTTGTTGGGTTAGGTTAGGTTACCATCACGTTTAACTGCCGTCTTCCTTCCTATTCGCTCAGTTTTTCTGAATGAATAGGCTCTTAATAAACTAGCGCGCTTTACCATCAACGACCGCATCACTGCTTACCATCAGGCGGGATTGCGGTCAAGCGCTAGTTTATAATTATTAAAAATATATATATATTTAGTAAAAATTATATATTAATTTTTCAAAAGATACATATAAAAATAATCTAGCTGTATTCTATCGAATTACGGCATAACTTTCCTTGAAACAAGTTTTGTAAATGCCGTCCACTGTTTTTTTGTCATATGTTGACATTTCAGACACCGTCACTAACTATACATTTCATTCAACGGCTTGTGTATGTCAAGGCAGCCTTTTACTATTAGACTGCCTTGCCGTACACAAGCGAAAAATAACAACCCAAAATTTCCGACGAGCCAAAATTTCGTAGTTTTGGGAAATAAAAATACAGCAACACAATAACTCAAGCTTTCTTTTATTTAACCATTTTGTATTAAAATGCAAGACCCCACAAAACACGTATAGAATTTTATAAATAAGAATGCTTGTATCGTATATATTTCAAATTAATTTACTTATCACAATTTATAAAAGAACATAAGAGACGGAAAATAAACTAAATATAAAAGGTAACAAACAGATGTTTTTTTTTTTTTTTTAGTGAGGGTAGAAGAAAACTATATAGAGTAAGAATACTCTAATCTTGGATGGTAAAACTTTAATAATGCTTGTTTTAAACTAGCGAATCGGTTTTTAAGCTCGTTACTACTAAGTTGCACAGGTTTTAAAAGTAATACAATCTAAAATAACGTTTCATTTTCTAAAATATTGCATAAATTTGCACCTTCAAAGATTTCTCGTTCAATGGTGACCGTCGGACGGCCGGCGAACCGTCTGCCAGGGGTGGGTGCACCCTGTACATACCCCTAGACAGAAAGAATGCGACGAGTTACCAATGTCATTGTATATTATTTGCTGTAGATTAAATTTAGAACGAGAGGTATCTGCAGACAGCGCGTAAGAAGAAACTTCATTTGGTAAATACTCCATTGAAAGTTTAGGATGAGACATTTAGAATCTTGAATCTGAAGATTCGGATTTGTGTTTCTAGAAGAGAAGTACTAGCGTTTGGAAAGATGCAGCTAGAACATCACCATCATTCATCATTTCAGCCGAAAGACGTCCACTTGCTGGACTTAGGCCTCCCCCAATGATCTCCATGGCGACCGGTCCTGCGCCTCCCGCATCCAGCGGTTTCCCGAGACCTTCACAAGGTCAGCTTCACCTGTTCGGGGGCGTACCCACGCTACGTCTTCCGGTGCGTGGTCGCCACTCGAGAACCCGTCGGCCCCATCGGGCATCAGTCCTACGGGCAATGTGCCTGGCTCACTGCCACTTCAGTGTTGCAATTCTTCGGGCTATGCAGCTAGATGCACTCTAGTATTTGTAATAGCTGTTATAACTTGGATATTATAACTTTGATTGATAAAGTAGTAGAGAACTTGTGTCATTGGAATAACGGAACGATATTACTTATTTACAGGAATAATTGTTTTCTTGAAAAGTGAACTCTATTAAGTCTATAATTAGCACCCAACTGCGTAATCACAATCAGAAACAATTTGAAGGTATTTTTGTATCATATTTTTTTTAAATATTTAGACCGCTCACCAATGTAATAACTTGATGAATGCTTTCAACGGTCAAAATTAGCTGCATTAAAATAAATAAGGATACTCTATGGTTTCATCGTAAGATTAATTCTTCTATAAACGATACAAGCGTTGGCAACCTTAACCGTTCACGCACACTTAGCAAGTTAGCTTTGTATACAAACATGGCCTTGTTTAAGGAAGAATGGTAAGTAATCAAATGTATCCGGGGTGTGGTTATTGAGTTCATCTCTAAATCAGTATAATAGGATTAATTCTTAGAACTAACAAGGGAAAGTCTGTAGAAAAGTAGACGAGAATGTAGGAATTCATATCAAAATAACCTTATTCGTACTTGTATTTTGTTAGCCATATTTGTTTGTAAAAGTTGTGCAATATTTACAAATGCTACTGCAATATTTGGAAAGCATCGGTGTCAGCACTTAGCAAGTTAGCTTTGTATACAAACATGGCCTTGTTTAAGGAAGAATGGTAAGTAATCAAATGTATCCGGGGTGTGGTTATTGAGTTCATCTCTAAATCAGTATAATAGGATTAATTCTTAGAACTAACAAGGGAAAGTCTGTAGAAAAGTAGACGAGAATGTAGGAATTCATATCAAAATAACCTTATTCGTACTTGTATTTTGTTAGCCATATTTGTTTGTAAAAGTTGTGCAATATTTACAAATGCTACTGCAATATTTGGAAAGCATCGGTGTCAGCTAGAAACTAAATACATAATTATTTGTGACAAACTCTTGACTGATTTCAAAAGTGCCTGTAAAATAAAGTGTCGGACTCACGCACAAAGGGTTCCGTACTATTGATTTTTGAAATTAAAGCATTTAAGTTATTTGTATGAAAGAATACGCGGTAATAAGCGGTTTACGATTTACGAGGTATTAAAAAAAAAGCTACTTGCTAGATCTCGTTCAAAACAATTTTCGTTGGTAGTTTTTATAGTAAGTAATGTACATCAAATGTTTTTTTTTTATTTTTGATTTTCTTATTTTAGAAGTTAGATTTACCAACTTTTTTCCTTTGTATTATTGTTATTTTTTTTTATTTTTGCATCAAAAACTTATTGTGGTTCACAGAATACATCTATCCACCAAGTTTTAACAGTATAGCTCTTATAGTTTCGGAAAAAAATGGCTGTGACATACGGACGGACAGACGGACAGACAGATATGACGAATCTATAAGGGTTCCGTTTTTTGCCATTTGGCTACGGAACCCTAATAAGGGATATAAGAGTGGTCAGGTATAAGATAAACACTACACTTACAGAATATACATACCTATACTTTCCAAAGATTGAAGAAATGGTGAAAATATTGATTTTCACAGCTAATACCAACATGAGATTAACAACAACGCTACCTTCCTCAATAAACCGTAAAGGCACGTAACAGTGACGTCACCCAGCGGTGCCACCCACAACACATCGAAAATAAACCGAAGGCGCGACCTTTCTTTTGTTGGTAATAAGTGGTCAATAAATTGTCGCAATTTCTTTACTTGGGATTATTGACGTCCATTCAATCTTAATAAGAAAAGACGTAGATGCTCGTAAATTCTGTTATCTCGTATCGATTAAACATGAACCTTGATTAGACAACAGGGTTGCTGAAATACTCTTTGATGATCCTAGAAGTGGGTACATATTCAATGATGGTGGTGCCACTTTAAACTATAAGGACTTAAAAGAAGATATACTACTAAGTCTGTGACTGACTAAGACGTAGATGGCGCCACGAACACTCTGTCCCTTAGGCCACGTATACACGGGCGCATTCTCCCGCGGCGATATTTTCTCGCGTACTGGATTTTCAGTGCTCTGTTTAGTGCAGAGAGTTGAAAATTCAACAGTTTTTTTGGCGCTTGTCCGTGCGTGGTGTTGCTACATCTACTCGTAGAATATTGCGATAATGCAATACAACATATTATTATGGGCTAGGGGTACTAAAATGCCAGTTTAGGGTTACGAAGTTTATTGGCAACGAAGGTAAAGTCGGTAGTAGGTAATGACAAGTTGAACGTAGCTGATGTCGCACCGAAGTCTTCCTTTACGTCCACGAAGTCCGTGTCGTACACACATAACAACACTTCAAATGTTACTTCACGTAGTCCTCAAAGTTCTCGTTGAGTTGTCGCTGTAGATCGCTTCTTAACTGTCGGTTGTTTCGCGTCGATAGTCAAATGCAGACTAGTACTGACTGCCCGTTTTTTTATTTTGATATATCATCTCGTAGTTGACCTTGAGGGGTCGTGACTACTTAACCGGACTATCCTGTGGCTGCCTTAAGTGAATATAAAGCCTCCAGCCAGGGCTATTAAAAGCTAAGCGACTACACGCTAAGGGCACCCCCTGTGGGGTACGAACCTCAGCTTAGGGTGTCGCTAGAGAGAACAGCAAGGGACGGCTGGATCGATTTTTTATTTTTATTTCGGTTTGATGACCACGGGGTTTCCTAGTACTAGCTCTGAGAAGAAACGGCCGAAACAAACTCAGAGATCATAGTCGGGAATTTATATTTACTGGCTCAGCTGCGGCGCGGGCTGGCCTTCATCGGACAAGGGACGGGTGGGGGGGTGATTACTACGTTGAACGCGTCGCGATGAACCTCGGCGGCGAGGTCGGTAGGTCGGTTTTTTGTGTTTTGTGCTAGTGGCCCTATTGGCCTCTTGGAGGAGGGTTATGGGGTCATCAGGCTCTGTGAGAGCGTGCCTAGGTCGGCGAAGCTTACTTATTTTGGAGGGGGTGTACTTTGCTGCCGCGACAACAAGAGGGTTGTGATGTTCAGCGGCTGTGTCAAAGAAACGCTTGGAAAGGCGTTTCATGAACTGCTGGATAGTGGGGATTTTGAGATCTAGAGGGAGGATCTCATTTCAGACGAACCAAGGGGCGTTTGTTGCTCTACGAAGAAAGCGGTTTTGGAGTGTCTGCATCCTATGGATATGACTGGGCTCGGTGTGTGCGAAGACTACACAGGCGTATGTCATGATGGGGCGTATGCAGGCTGTGTACAGCACAGACTGAAGTCTGGGAGGACCTCTTATCCGAATGGCAAAGTAGGTGGGATAATTCCATCAAGGGCCGGCACCTCCATCTATTCTTTCCATCCGTTGGCGATCGGCTGGCTAAGACATGGCTGGAGGTTGACCACTGCGTTGCCCAATTTCTCACAGGTCATGGCAACTTTAAAAGTAAACTGTATTCTTTTAAACTTGTTCCTTCCCCTTTGTGTCAGTGTTCTACATCGAACTGTGAATTTGAACAGTCCGCACATCACATCTTGTGGGAGTGTGTTCTTTGGCAGAATGAACGCAATATTATGTTGGATAGTGTACAAGTTACATCCGGAGTCGTTTATTATACGGATCTTGTAGAAACTAGAACCAATTTCCGTGCGTTCAGGCGCTTTTGCCATACCTATTATTGGAATCAATTGTAACAGCTAATACCTACTTAGGACCCATTAACTTAATCAAATTTTATTCCGTGGTGTTTGGCAATCTGGGCTTCTCCCAGTTGCAATAATGTCCCTTTGTGCCGTTTGGCCTAGTTCTGTTCTGTCTCCTGCTTGTTATGGAGGGAAGTGGAAAAAATATCTTTTTTCTTACTCCTCCGCTATTCTTTTCTGATTAATTTCGTTGCGGGACCCAAGACAGTTGAATCGTTTCTCCGGGACTCGTCGAGCTTCATTGCTCGGCGTTTTTCTGGCGGTCGCCACTGTTGATTCTGACTTTCAGGAGTTGCAGTGGTTGGGAAAAGTGTGGCGGGTTTTGTCCCAGGCTGTGTACAGGCGCATTTTGCACCTGAGGGACAGCTTGCTGCGCGAGTTGAGGTGACTGCGCGCTGGCGTTACGGCGCTTTATATACGTCTGTCGGACATTCCAGATCTGTCTAGAATTAACTTGAAAAATATGGGCTATTATATTGATGAGTATCTAGAGATTTCGATGTCGACACTTCGTTGACAATATTAATGAAACACTGTGTGCTACTCGATAGGCCATCCTAGGTCTAGCAATGCGTTTTTATATTGTACCTCTACAGACTCTTAAGATATAGGGTTTAAAAATTACGTACTGCATGTCACGTAATAATGTACCTTATGCCATCGACATAAGGTGCATTCGTAACAATATGTTTCACACTTTCTGTTGGACAGCGAGATGTCCAACAATGATAAGAATGAAGATTAGTTCGCGTTATCTCGAAATGTAGCCAATGCACAATTTTTGTTGTTGCGGAGCAGTCAACAAAAATTGTGTGAGAAAGTATGAAGGAAGCCTTTGTTCTACAAAGAGAGGAGGAAGAATTTAATTAAAAATGTATAGAGAATTCATCCATGAGGTAGAACAGCCAGGGCAGAGCGCTAAATTCAAATGAAAATTTATTGCCTATTTCGGAAATAGATATTAAAGTAAGAGTGTTGTTTTTATAATTTTGTACATACATCTTGTTACGCTCGCGAATAATGTTTTGTTTAACATAATATTATACCTAACCTGACACAGACTATTCAGCAAATTAAAAAAAAAAACAACTTAAGAAAATTAGAATCTGTCACTCTGGCAATGTTTTTTTTTTTTTAATTATACTTACCCTCTAGTGCTTGACCACAATCCCGCCTGATGGTAAGCATTGATACAATCGTTGATGGTAAAGCACGCTAGTTTATTAAGAGCCTAATTCACACTCACACTCTAGCCTTGAAGACAATTACATTGTAGTCCGAAGGAAACACCGCCGCTGGCAAATTGTTCCAGCCCCTCCATGAACGTGGTATAAAAGAAGAGGCGAAATGCTTCGTTCGGATTGTAGTCAACAACGTAAGGGTGGAAACTCGCCGTACGACGGGTTGTCCGATAATGGAATTGAAATGGAGGAATTAAATTATGCAATTCCCAATTTAGTGCCGTGACTGCAATATCTCTTACGAACAATACGCTGCTATCTTTTTTTTCGGATGGGAATACATCAAATGATGTCCCCCTCTCTGGGCGGAGTGGAGGCTGTTTCTTCCGTGTCAACCGATTCGCGATGGGGCCGACGGGTTCTCGAGTGGCGACCACGCACCGGAAGGCGCAGCGTGGGTAGGCCCCCGACAATGTAGACCGATGACCTGGTGAAGGTCGCGGGAATCCGCTGGATATAGGAGGCGCAGGACCGGTCTTCGTGGAGATCCCTGAGGGAGGCCTATGTCCAGCAGTGGATGATGATAATGATAATGACTGAAATGATGATGATAATGACTATTACTATCAATTTGAATAATTTTAAAGCTTATTGCTAATCCATTGCTTCATATGTCTGAATAATGAACCTGCTGAACAACGCAAATAACGCAGTGTGCAAAAGTTTGTTACGCAATTTATCTGATTCTATATAGATTCTATATAGATAGCTGATTCATTCTACTGCGATGATCTTGGCTTCAGTTCCCACAAGGGTTGTGATAACTAGACACCAAATTTCTACCACACGAGTGCTTAGGTGATCTATAAACAAATTAATTTGATACTTTCAAGTAATCTTGCGACATCTTGGCGTTGCTCTGCCGCGATTTTAAACTCAATGTGTTACTGTTGTTCGTAGTTCCTAACAGCATTACGGGGTGCAGCTTAAACTTTGCCTTACTTAGGTATCATGCGCTTATTTTGCTAAAATATTCAAGTTTTTCAATATTAATTTCTGATTTATCTACATTTCTAGTGTTCATTTCTAGTGTGTATTCTCTTAAATTCAGCGTCTATATAATTTTCTAAGTGATTGCTAACACGCTATCAGCAGCAATGGCATGGCTTTGATTTTGACAGTTCAATAACATTCATTGCGAACCAACCATTCATGCGACCAAACCATTTTTTTGAAGCAATGCTCAGGTGTCCTCTCATATAGGGGAAGATTGAGCGTAATCACCACGCTTGCTCAATGCGGATTGGTTTCCTTATTAGTACCTTGCCTGACTTGGAATCTTGAGAGGCTGCTGTTTTAACCACTAGGCCAGCACGACTTAGAGACTTATTAATTGTGTTGTGTGTAATGCCACAAACTGACAGCCATTTTTTTTTTTAAGTAATAACTCATTTAGCGATGTAGAGTACTTTGGTTCGATGCGGTAAAAGCATTGAATTCGCATGAGCGCGACGACCTACCCGACCCGTTTTGTTTTTTTAATTTTTTGTGTCTTTTGTATTTTTTTATGATTTCAGTTTTCATTTCTGTCTGTCAGTCCCACTGACAGACTGCTAATCTTTTTTACTTTTTTTTTGTTTAAGGTACTTACCGTATAAACTTTCATGTGCATTTGGTAAAAAATGTTTTTTTTTTTTATTTATTTGTAGATTAGATACATAAAATAGATACACCAAGCATAGCTGGAAAACGTATTTTAAATAATAATACTAAATGCAGTGTCTAAGACAAAATTCGGTAGTTGGATATCTTCTTCTTCTTCAGTCTTGTGCTGCCGGACACCACCGGCCTCCCGCAACCTTCACCAGGTGAGCGGTCCACCCCGTTAGGGGCCTCCCTACACTGCGTGTTCCGGTACGTGGCCGCCAAATTGGATATATTAATCAATAAATGAACGCAAATTATCGGAGAATACTGCTTGATTGAGACTTTCCCAAAATTGCTACATATTACTCAGATTTCCACCTTGAACATCCAGTCTATCCTAGCTCACCTATATTTTAATAAAACTGAAATCAGCAACATAATTGCGTATCACACTTTTAATCAATATTTGAATAATTTTGAATAATATTGTTAATCCGCTGCTTCATATGTTAAAAAAAAAAAGACGTGTGGCACTCGGGGACTGCCGCGGTAAAGCTATTGCATAGCATTTTGTATCAATTTATGCAATTATAATTATTTGTTTATTTTATTTATGCAGTATTTCTTTTTCTTTGATATTAATTCAAGTTACACTTTTTGAGCGTGGTGACCGATAAGAAAACAAATTTTTCTTTTATTAAATAAATAAAAAGTTAATATTATTTAAAATATTTTTATTATTTTACAATACATTTGGGTTTTATTACCTTACAGTAGCTGTTGGTTATTCAGGAATATTTATCATTGAAACTATAGGTTTATGATAACTGAAATAAGAAACATAAGTTTGCGACTTAATATCCTCTAAATACCTAGAAAATACCGCGTCAATGGTGGTCCCATATTTTGTTGTGGACTCTTGTGGATCATTATTCATTTTCAAATTCAATGTTTTTGATAGAAAAGTTGTCAACCGCTTTGATTTTTTATCAGCGAAGTTAATGTTGAAATCGCCAGCCAAGATAAGTGGAAATTTATTACCATTTGTACCAAGTATTTTCGAGCCTTCTTCAGTGTACTCCAGTAAAGTGCGATGAATAAAATGCTCTACCTCGTCCAATTTTGAATTCGGAGAAATGTAAATTGATACCATAACTATTTGTAGGCCATTTCTAAGTTTGCATAAGCACGCACAAATATCTCCAACAACTGAGCGCCTAACATTAACATCGCTAACGTGTGCAATATTTATTTCAATATTCGGAGTCATAATATTAGTAATATCATTTTTATTTTGGTAAATAGCTACCCCACCTTTTGAAACAGTATCTCGTTTGAACTGAACAATACAATTAAAATTAGGTATTTTAATTGGATTATCATGCGTCATGCAAGTTTCGGTAAGAAGTAACACATTTGTTTGTCTCGTAACTGAATCTTGTAAATCGTATTTATGACTATTTAGACTTTGGCAGTTGAAAGTCATTATTGAAATGCCATTTCTATTACTAATGAAATCTAATACACTTTGAGCAATCGTCTGAACACTATTTAAAGACAGTCTTTTGAATTCTTGCAACAATTGAAAAAACGGCCGCATGAGCACTTTTTACTCTATAAAATCACGCGCTTTTATTTAGTAAACAACACTATAAATAATTTAAAAGTCCAATGAAAAATTAGCGTGACATTCATCTTAGCTTTTCCGTTAAAAAAACGCTATTTTATTAAAACACTACTAAATTAATTTGAATAAAAGTACTTAATAATTAATTATATGAAAAGTTTTTAAGGTAGCCATGACAACGTCGATGACGTCTATGACATATCTCTATAGAAGACCTATTTCAGAGAGAAAATGAATCGCAAGTTTAGCACATCGCGACTATCAGTGACATGGCAAGTGAGTAGAACTGAGTTCGCGCCCTGCAATATGCATGCTCTTTTTGAAAATCTATAAATTGTTTTCAAAAGATGTAGTCGCACGCACACAAACATACCGTGCCGAAGACTGCCGAACTGAAACGACGTTAGACGATGGGGAGCGTGAGGTTTTTTCGTTACGGAATTTCTGGATTCGGTCCCCGCGCTCAAGGCCCGCGATAGAAGCTATGCAATAGCTTAAAAATGTGCTAGTAAAAATTGGTTTTCAATTCCAGGTATTAGACTTTCCAATTACAAACATTTTCTGCTCTAATTAGAAAATAAATAGACATTAAAATAAAATTTCCCGAGTTTCCACCATATCCAGATTCTAGGTTAAAAAGTCGCAGGTTTCTAAGAAAAAACGGTTATTTATATCGAGGTGAGAATGAGTTCAGTTGCACCAAACGTAGCAGCTACTGCTGCTATACCATAATCCTTAGTTAGACTACTCCTACATTTTTAATGTGATTAAAGGGTATTGACCTTTTCAACACATAGGCACTATTTTAGGAAACCTATTTTGTAATTTTGGTGATATTTAACGACCGTTGTAGATGGCGTTCTGCGGTTTCTGGCCACCTCCATAGGAATAAGGCAACTTTTGGTCAATAAGACGATATTTTTGGGACAACAGGTGGATACTATATTTATTATTATTATTTTTTTAATTATTATAAACTAGTGCTTGACTGCAATCCCACCTGATGGTAAGCAGTGATGCAATCGTTGATGGTAAAGTGCGCTAGTTTATTAAAAGCCTATTCACTCGGAAAAACTGAGCGAATAGGAAGGAAGACGGCAGTTGAGCGAGGTGATGCAATGTTTAACCCAACAACACGACCCAACGATACTGCGCCAGAGGGAGATTGATCTGAAGACCCTCCACGACCAAACTCATCATCATCATCATCATCTCAGCGTATTATCCCGGTCGCATCCGCGGCTTTCGCGTTGGAGCCCGGGGTCCGCTTTCCTGCTATTACGCCTCCATTTCGCACGATCTCTGGCATCCTGTGGTGTGAGATTGTTGGCACGCATGTCATCACTTACAACGTCAAGCCAGCACTTCTTTGGCCTGCCTCGCTTGTTCCGGCCCGGCGGAGGCGCCATGGCAAGACATTTGTTACCCACGTAACATGCCGGTTTACGTAAGACGTGGCCGTACCAGCGCAGGCGACTCTCTTGCAGTTTGTCTGCTATGTCACGGACATGGAGACTGCCACGGATGCGGGAGTTCCTGATGCGGTCTTTCCGCGTAACTCCACACATCCACCGCAGCATACTCATCTCCGTGACACGCAGCTCCTCCTTGTGTCGCGCAAGCACAGGCCACGCCTCACTGCCATACAGAAGGACAGGTCTAATGATGGTCTTATAGACCTGTCCCTTAAGCTTAACCGGCATTTTGGGGTCACAAATGACACCTGTCATCTCACGCCATTTTGCCCAAGCAGCGGAAATGCGTGCCTTGACGTCGCAATCAATGTCGCCGGACGCGTGGAACACAGACCCCAAGTATTTAAATTGATCTGTGCACTCGACCCTGTCTCCGCCTATGCACACAGGCATAGGGTCTGTGGTGTTGCTGGCCATGTACACCGTCTTCGCCACATTGAGTTTAAGACCTCCGCTCTCAAGCGAGTTCTTCCACGCATTTACCCGCCGCACCAACCGTTCCCTGTCCGCGTCTGCCAGCGCGATATCATCAGCATACATGAGCAACCAGGGAGGTTGCTCATGTGAATTCTTGATGCTGTCTGACAAGACATCTAATATCACGCTGAACAGGAACGGACTAAGGACGGATCCCTGGTGTACACCGACGGTGATGGGGAAGGGTTTAGTGTCGCCAACAGCGGTCCTAACAACGGAATCGGAATTGAGGTACATGTCTCGAATTATGTCAACATAGGCTTCTGGTACTCCTTTAGACCTCAGTGCCCACCAGATCACCCCCCGAGGGACACAGTCGAAGGCCTTCTGCATGTCTAAAAAGAGCATGTGCAGAGGCGTGTTCTTCGATCTGTATCTCTCCATGGTGATCCTTAGGGCGAAGATAGGGTCCGTGGTTCCGTACCCTGGACGGAACCCATATTGACACGTCGAGACAGAACACTCCTGCCGGATCCGGGAGTCTAAAATCCTCTCAAAGATCTTCATGGTGTGGGACATGACCTTTATACCGCGGTAGTTACCACACTCCTGTACAGAGCCCTTGCCTTTGAAGACTGGAGTGATAATACTCAGCCTCCATTGGCTCGGGATTTTGCCGGACAGGAGCACGCGGTTCAGAAAGTTTGTTAGCATGCCCACACCGCGAGGACCCATCGCCTTCCAGGCCTCAATGGGGACTCCGTCAGCACCGACAGCTTTCCGATTCACCATGCGACGAAGAGCCGTGTGGACTTCCTCAGGCGTTATCGGGGGCACCAATCCAAGGTTCGGAGGGAGTTCCGGTGTCTGCACCTCTTGGTGCTGCTTATTCAGCAGCTCGTGGAAGTACGTACGCCATCTCTCCTTCACCGCGCGATCCTCGCAAAGCAGGTTTCCAGTAGGGTCTTTTACACAGCGGCACTTGGATATATCCTGTGCCGCTTTCACCCTAGAACGTGCCAACTTGTAAATGAGCTTCTGCCCCTCAGACGATTCCAACTTTTGGTAGAGCGGTTCTAAGTGGTCTCGTCTGGCTCTGGCTACAGCTCTTTTAGTGGCACGTTTGGCAACCTTGTATGCGTCGCGATCTTCAGGAGATCCGGTCGCCTGCCACGTTTTGAAGAGGGCTTTCTTCACCCTTGTCTCCCTCTGGACTGTGTCGTTCCACCACCAGGTCTCCTTGTCACTTTTGCGACCGCCCTTAGACACGCCGAGCACCCCCCGCGCCGCCCTAGTAATAGCTGCCTGGATTCTGTCCCAGTGATCTTGGACAGATTCTCCCTCGGTACCAGCGCACTTGTCGCCAATAACCGAAGCGAGCTCCTGGTACTTATTTTCATCAAGCAGCCACCACCGGATCTGGCGCCGGCAGCGCTCTACACGTCTACGTTGGGCCTTAACGCAGAGATCCATGACAAGGAGACGGTGTTGTGCAGTAAGACTCTCACCGGGTATGACTTTGCAGTTGGCTACTTTGCCGATATGGTGTCTCCTAGTTAGTAGGAAGTCGATCTGGGTAGCGCTTCGCCCGCTCCGGTAGGTAACAAGGTGCTCCGGTTTCTTTTTAAAGTAGGTGTTCACAATTGCTAGGTCAGCGGCCGCACACGTTCGGAGAATGTTGTCCCCTTCCGCGTTGCGGCTACCGTACCCAAAGCCACCGTGAACACGCTCAAACCCGTCACACTTCTCACCCACATGACCGTTCAAATCACCACCCAGAACGATTCCCTGGGATAACGGGATCCCGTGAAGCAATCCTTCGAGCTGACTCCAGAACAACGTCCTTTCGGCGTCACCGCACCCGGCCTGCGGAGCGTAAGCACTTATCAAGTGGGTTATTACCCCATTGACAAGCACCCGCACCGACATTAGCCGATCACTGATGCGGTTCACCTCCAAGACGTCCTCCTGGAGCCCGTCAGACAACACCACGGCGACCCCATTCCTTCCACTAGGTACACCCGTGTAGATCAGCTTGTAGCCATTCCCAATAAGTCGGGATCTGCAGCCTTTCCACCGAGTCTCCTGCAGGAACGCCACGGCCACCCTCCGCCTGTGGAGAGTGTCGGCCAATTCTCTCGCGCGTCCAGTTAGCGTGCCAACGTTCCACGAAGCGAAACGGAGTTTACTGGTTTGGGCTCGCTTCTTCAGCCGTGTCCGCCCCTGACACGGTAGCCCTAGCCCACAGGTCACAGGAGTCGGGCGGGGCTCCTGCGCGCCGTTTTGCGGCGGCGCCCTAACTGTAACTTGTGCCTTTCTATTATTCCTTTTCATGTTTTGGCGGTTTTTGGCTTTTACGAGTGCGACTGCCGTCTGACCACTCAACCCCGAAAGGGAAGCCGGCGTCAGGGCCCCGTCCGTGTGTCAGCAGGTGCACCGTCTGGCAGGTGGGGTTGACTTGAGTCCCAAAGATGGAGGTGGGACCCCACAGCACCCACCCTCCACGACCAAACTCCCAACATAAAAATATTTGGCGAATCGTACCCGGCACACATTGCAACACAACTGCTCAGACCCGTCCTCCGTACGGCTTCACCAGACATCATGCCGGAACACGACAAATCGCTTGAAAAACTGAAATGTAAAACTGAAAATTAACTGTTATATTTTCCAGATTTTATCGGTTATTTTGAATTCTTCCTCTTTTTCAGTCTATAAAGGTCCACTGCTGGACCAGCAGCCTTGGCGGAGGCGCCTTTGCCTCCGCCAAGGCTTTCCACGATGATCGGTTTTGTGCTGCCCGCATACATCGGCTTCATTTTGAATTGGCTCATTTTTATTAGATAAGAAAGAAAGACATGCACAAACCTACGGTACTTATGAGTTAAAATCTGTACATAAATAATGCACTAGATGGGGTGAAGTGGAAGGCTGAGAAAGAAAGAAAGATATCACATCACTACCGAAAACCTTATCATTATGTTCTATCACCTAAACTGCTATTATGCAATATTAATTCGGCACCCTTATTGCGTAGGTACCATATTATTACTTTCAATTTAAAGCAATTGCCAATCCATTACTACTTATATTCGAAGAGTGTGTCTGTTCATCAACATAAATAATGCAATAATTAATGTAGTGGAAATGTCAAAATTAAACATTGCTTTACAATTATTCTACTGATTTTAATAACATGAAACCACAGAATTTAAAAAAAAAAACATTATACAGCCAATTAGAATATAATTTTCTCATTGTACCGACACAGCATCTATCGACATAATGTCAGTTGCACATCACTATTGATAATCAAATGTGCGGACGCGATTTGCAGGTGATGTGTTTGCGTATGTTGTGTATGTGTGAGTCAACTGCGCATATGGCGTGGGGGATGGGGAGGGGGCGGTGGGGTATACCCGAGTAACTGCTCAGGCTTGTAGCTAGCTCGGTACATTTTATTGTAGCTTGCCTCTCTAGATACTACTAACTGTGAGTGGAGTCGGTTTATCGATGTCGATATAAACGTAGTAAATGATGCTGTTATTTTTCCTGTTGTGTATAGGTAGGTACTGCGCCCGGATTGGATGGCGAGTTTAATAGCAAATGTTTACAGTTTAAGTTTGGGTTTAAATAAAGCTTTTAAATTGTACACTTTTAATGTAAAACGGATTTTAAGGCATCGTATAAATTATATATTGTTGTATAAAATCGTTGAACGGAACGGGGTTAAAATCTCTTTAGAAGATGCTATTTTTATCTCTGTTTCATAACAGTTTTACGTTCCATAAATTTTACGCTTAAGCAATATTGCTTATTGCATATGTACACCTTTCTCTTTCTTATCTCTTGGTTTTCTGGTGAACTATATTTTACAAATACTTATTTTATATGATAAAGCAAAAATTTGAAAATCAACATTTATAAAAGCACACCTAATTAAAACTATCGATCAACCTACATCGACAATCGTATGTCACATCACTAAACAGGTTAACTCGTCCTGGGGCGTTGCCTGAGCTGCCCTGTGTGTGGCCAATAATTTTATTACAAGTTCATTAAGACCCCGTTGCGGTCGTCAATTTAACATTTCTTATGTATTTACATGTTGATGTGAATCTTCAATCAGTATATATTTCAGTTTTTGAAGTGAAACTTCTTTAGGCACGCTTGACTTGGGGAGTAAACTAGCGAAAGCGTTACGAAAAATGATAGGAAAAAAAATGATGAAGGCGAACGGAAGCAGAGTATAGTCCTATTTCATCTGTAATACAAACAAGGAGTTGGCTCATGTAAATATTGCATGACCTGTCGAGTATGAAGTTGTGAGTTCGCATCTCGCCGAAGGCAATATATATTTTTTGGATCTTCTTAAGATTTGTTAACAATTGAGTCGAGTATGAAGTTGTGAGTTCGCATCTCGCCGAAGGCAATATATATTTTTTGGATCTTTTTAAGATTTGTTAACAATTGATTACCTAAGAGCACAAATAAATTTATAAATTTCGTTCTGTTCTGGCCTTTATATTGTTTTATATATTTTTGCTAAACATTTCTGATATAATTGAAAGTATAGAAGCTTTAAGATATCGTCACAATACGATAATTGGACACAAGGTACAAATTGCTTTCGAGCCTCATAAGCTCAATTATTAAGCTAAGTACCTTGATTGATTAAGAACTATGAATTTCTTCGAGAACATGACGCTGCGAACACCCCCCGTGGATTATCTCGGGAACCAGAGGCCGTGGACTACCCGAGTTTGGGGTCCCCTGAATCAGGAGGAGGAGCCCGACCTTTTGGCCCCGAGGGAATCCACTCTCCCTCTCCCCTTCACCCCTCTCCCCCTCCCCCCTACCCCCCGCAACCCCACGAAATCTACCCCCCCCCCGCCCCCTTTAGTTACCTCACCCCCCAGTGGATTATCTCGGGAACCAGAGGTCATGGACTACCCGAGTTTGGGGTCCCCTGAAGGAGGAGCCCGACTTTTGGCCCTGAGGGAATCCACTCCCCTCCTCTCCCCCTCCCCCTCCCCCCGCAACCCCACGAAACCTATCCCCCTCCCCGACCCCCTTTAGTTACCTCACCCCCCCGTGGATTATCTCGGGAATCAGAGGTCGTGGACTACCCGAGTTTGGGGTCCCCTGATTCAGGAGGAAGAGCCCGACCTTTTGGCCCCGAGGGAATCTACTTTTTTTTTTTTTTTTTTTTAATTGGAGGTCTATGCAAAAATATTAATTTATAAATGAAAGCATGAAATAAATTTAAATATTTATAGAAAATTAATATATGTATATGTATATACATGTATATATTGTACACACACATATATATATATATATATATATATATATATATACATACAGATGGTGCAAAAGAAGTTTCACTTCAGTCGTGTGGTCATAAGCACACTCGTTTTTTTTTTTTAACTACCTGTCTTACCAAGGATTATTGTGGTAACCAGTTACTGGGTTGTAGAGGTCAGATAGGCGGTTGCTTCATGTAAAATAAGAGTATTCGGATGCATTCGGTTGGGCTGGCCAATTCCTGGGAAAAGTCTTCTTTTTCTGCTGGACAAAGGCCTCCCCCAAGCCTTTCATCTATATAGGATGACTGGGTGTTCGATGCAAAAACTATACAAAATGATAGGGGTTTCGATGCGAAAACTATACAGGATGACTGAGTGTTCGATGCAAGCATACAAGAGCACAAAAGTATACAAACTGACAGGGCGATTGAATGCGAAAACTATACTAGGTGACAGCGTGTCCGATGCGAAAACTACACAAAATGACAGGGTGTTTTTTTTTTAATGTTTATTTTAAGGGACTGGGTGTTTGATGCGAAAATTGCACAAGGTGATGGGATTTCCGATGCGAAAACTGTACAATGTGTGACGTTCTCAGAAGTAGGGGTTCAATTTTATTCAAAGCGAACATTATTGAGGATCTGAACCGCCCCTGGGTGCAGATCCTCAATACAGCCGATCGATTTTATAAATATATCACCGTGAAAAGTTAAACTTTGAGATGGGTACAGAATCGCAGGTTCTGAGACTCGAGGATTGAATACTTCTCACTTACAGAAGTAACCTGAATATAGTTCTCCGTTTGCTTCTGAGCAAAGGTGTAGCACTGGCTGAGCGATCGACTGCTGCGCTACATGTCGCGGGTTCGATTCCCACACGGAACAAATATTTTTATGGCCTACAGGTAGTTGTTCCGGATCTGGCTGTCTGTGTATATGAGTTTAAATGTACGTACCCACGATACAGGAGTACAGTCTAGTGTGGGGCAAAAAAATAATAAAAACCTCAAAGTATACAGTATGTTAAGAAAACCCTGTCCGAGCCGTGAAGGTGTTGTTAGGTATCGATAACTGATTCTACTAATGGATACAACACCGGGCTAAACTAAAAAAAAAATCCCCTTAAAAAAATAAATATTATTTCGCAAAAAGTGGTAACTTAATAAATGTGCGTTCACCCTTCCGCGGGCGGCGGGCAGCAGGGCACGCGGCACGTGATCGCATCGCTATTCGCTCATAATAATACCAGTGTTGTTACTTTTTTAAAAATTACCAAATCTCGGGGAAGTTGGAATTAATTCGCGGGAAAAAAAGATTATTTCAAAATTCATTTGTATTGGTACTATGATGATTACGTAAAATTGTTTACCTAACCTTTATTATCCTTTGGGTCGGACAGGGTTTTCTTAACATACTGTATAGGTCCTACAAATTGTGTTGTACGTTTTATCGTCCGTCAGTAAAGTTCTAAGAGAGCTGGATAGCTTTTTATCTATTTCTTTTTAATAAATCTATTCTTTCTTCTTTTTCAGCCTCTATAGGCTGAAAAAGCAAAGCAGTTGACCTCAATAGGTCAACTGCTCGACAAAGGCCTCCCCCAAGGCTTTCCACGATGACCGGTCTTGTGCTGCCTGCATCCATCGGTTCACCTTGTTGGGGCCTCCCTACGCTGCGTCCTTCGGTACGTGGCTGCCACTTCAGAACCTTACTGCCCCATCGGGCATCGGTTCTTCGAGCAATGTGCCCCGCCCACTGCCACTTAATTTTAGAGATTTCGATCGAATCGAATCAGATGATCTATTAGTTGTAAAAGAAATCAGGCTGGCGCAGTGTTGGAGATCCAGCAGCGGAGTGTGATGCAGTTGATCGAAACTATCAGCCTCATCTGGAATCGCTCTGCTGGAGGTTGGCCCAGAGCTCCCAGATGCCTGGTGTGCAACGGTTGACGGCTTCCAAGTGCAACAATCCGGTAAGTCGCACTATTTTTATTTAATTCCCGTGCTAAACGTACTCTTGTCAATATATCTGTAACTTCATTGGTGTACATACGCACGCGATAGTACGTATACTGAACAATTTATTTCTTTCTTCGTGATAATAGAGGTTAGATCTACAAACTTTATTTCAAGTATTATCCGATAATTGTTTAAAATACGATGTTATAATGGGCCGAGAAATTTTAAAACAGGGTTTATTTATCTCTGAAAATTTCAAAACTAAAGTCCACTGTGGCCTGTAGTTACGAGTTCACTTAAGCTTCTAATAGGGATTAGATTTATTTGCTTTAGGTTAGCCTGTGTTGCAATAGCCTGTGTGGCTGTAGCCTGTGTGGCAATAGCTTGTGTGGCTGTAGCCTTTGTGGCAATAGCCTGTGTGGCAATAGCCTGTGTGGCACTACCCTATATGACAATGGCCTGAGTGGCACTAGCCTGTGTGGCAATAGCCTGTGTGGCACTAGCCTGTATGGCCATAGCCTGTGTGGTACTGGCCTGTGTGGCAATAGCTTGTGTGGCGGTAGCCTGCGTGGCAGTAGCCTGAGTGGCATAAGCCTGTGTTGCATAAGCCTGTGTGGCATAAGTCTGTGTGGCATAAGCCTGAGGATGGCCGAGCGTGAAGTGGTTACTTTAATGATTGTCCACAGATTGTTCACCCAAGGACGTGTGAAGTCGCAGGATTGCCATAACGGCGCGTGCTGGTTAATTTTGAATATTGTGATCTGTTTTGTATCAGTATCAATTGTCCATAAATTACTCTACTACTTTTACGACAGACTTAACTCGAAACGGTCTCCAAAGCCTGGAGTACAGGCGTAGAGTAGCCAGCCTTTCGGTCTTCTATAGGATGCATTCTGGTGAGTGTGCAAGGGAATTGCATGATTTAATTCCCCCATCTCCGTTCCATCATCGGACGACCCGTCGTACGGCGAGTTTCCACCCTTACGTTGTTGACACCACTGCGATCCGGACGAAGCGTTTTGCTCCCTCTTTTATACCGCGTACATCGAGGGACTGGAACAATTTGCCAGCGACGGTGTGTGTGACGTCACACTACAATTTGAGTGTCTTCAAGGCTAGAGTGAATAGGTTCTTAATAAATTAGCGCACTTTACCATCAACGATCGCTTCACTGCTTACCATCAGGCGGGATTGCGGTCAAACGCTGGTTTATAATTTATACAATATATATATATATATATTTATTAAATAATCAATAATATAAAGCATATTATATTGATTCGGTGACTGTTTAATTTTGAATATTGTGATCTGTTTTATCGTATCAGTATCAATTGACCGTAAATTACTCTACTATTTTTTTTAAGTCGATTAATTAGTCGGTATTCGGATAAATTATGATTTTTATTAAGAGCTGGTAACACCATGGAGCGAATGGTAACACCGACTGGAGTTGCGTTTGTCATAGCGATCGACCGTTGGCGCTGGGCATTCTTTGCTCATCCTTCGATCGAGTGGGTTACAAAAAGTCAGTAGCTCTTATCTGTTTTAATCTGAGATTATCAATGTAACCCCTTAATGTTAATGTGATCTGAGTATCTGTACAGTTAAAATAATAAGAATCGAACATCATACTATAGTTGTTTTTCAACGTTTTATCGTAATACCGCCCACGATGGATGCTAATGCGGATGAGAAGACACCTCAACTATCCGGAACTTCGGCCCCGCCTTCCTGACGGTTTCTCCCCGTCATATATGTTGTTTTGCTTTGCTGGTATTTTGGCGTGGTAGCTGGCATATGGTAAATAATTTCATTGTTGTAGTATTTTTTTGTGTTCATCACTATACATAGTATTGTATTAAGCCATGTGTTTTTTTTTAAATGAACAGACAGGTGTGCTGCTGGGGAGTTTCTTCCGCCACTTCTTCTTCCCAGCGAAAGCACTAGGAAGTGTCGATGGGTGGGCATTTTGGGGGACTGTCTTATGTAAAATTGACGTTCAAAAAGTGCTGTTTCTCAGTCTAATTTGAATAAATGACTTTTGATTTTGATTTTGATTCGGTTTTAACCCACATGTCCACTAAAAACTGATGGAAAAGTTGCCTGAAAAGTACCAGCAAGTTAAAATCAATCTTACGTAACATGTGCATATTCGTTAGCAATATTGTTGTTGTTTTAAACGACACACAGCGCCATCTATCACCGAATTGGTATGAAGCTAACAATATTTCCGTTTTCCCTCGGGAATTTCAATTTTTTCCGGGATAAAAAAGTACCCTATTATTTAATCCGGACTTCTAACTTTACGTCTACAAAATTTCAAAGCAATCGATTCTGTCGTTACAGCGTGAAAGCAGAACAAACAAACAAACAGACTCACTTTCCCATTTATAATATTAGTATGATTTTTATTTAGAGCGCGGGCGTTTTGTGCTCAAGTTTCGATCGAGTGTGTTGGCTAAACTCAAACCCAGTGGCTCTTATCTGTTTTTAATCTGAGATTATCATTGTAATCCCTTAATATTAAATAGATCTAAATGTCTGTACAGTTAAAATAATAAGAATCGAACATCACACTATAGTTATTGTTAAACGTTTTCTCGAAAAACTGCCCAAGATGGATGCTCATGGGATGAGAAGACACCACAATTATCCGGAACTTCGGCTCCGCTTCCTGACGTTTTCCCGTTATATACATAATATAAAAATACAGTGTTTTGTCGACTCCATAGAATAATTGTTCTACCTTAAAATAAGTTTGAATCATTGATATATCATTACAATTTAGTCAGTCGGCCTGGCTTGCTATCGGCGTATCTGGGACTTGGGTCAATGTGTAAAAAAAACCACGGGGTTGTCGCATTAAAAACCCGTGTTATTATAAAGAAAGCTTTATTAACTAAAGTAGCTGATACTAAAAAATATTTAATAAAAATTTTTGGTAGTAAAGCGATTCCCTAGGTATTTATAAAAGCAGGGAAAAAAATTATGAATTAAAAAAAGCATATAACCATGATGAGACTTTTCAAGAATTTGTTAAATATTATTCAAAAACAAAAGCCATACACATTAAAAATAAAATAAAATCTTCTGGAAATAAAATCAAAACAACTTGGCAAATTATAAATTCTGAAACTGGAAGAACCAAAGTACAAAATCGCGATTTCCATCTTAAAATTAACGATGAAGATACAAAGGCGGACTTGGAGGTAGCAACTGAGTTTGAGATTTTTTTTACTAATATTCCAATAACAACAAAACTTTGTCTTCTTCCTCCACTTCTGCTTACGCCATACTAAAAGAATGTGTTCCAGAATGTGACAAACACTTTGAATTTACGTTTGCGACTGCTAAAGACATTATAGGTAGAATCTTTTAAGGATGATGTAAAAAAAACTGCCGATCATTGGGGTTTGTCAGTATATACTCTAGCTTCAATAATAGATGTTATCGCACCTTTTTTAGCAATTATTTTTAATTCTTGTGTCACATCTGGTATATTTCCTGATTTGATGAAACTTAGCGAAGCAATTCCACTGTTTAAATTTGGTAGTACAATTACTGATCCTACGAATTTTCAGCCAATTTTGATATTACTAACTTTGAGCAAAATTTTTGAAAAATATATTTGAAACAGTTTTTGAGGCACTTTAACTTATATAATTTATTGCACGTGAAATAATTTGGTTTTACAAAGGGTCGTTCAACTACAGATGCGGGCGTGGCGTTGCTAAAGAATATATTTGGGGCCTGGGCGGAATCGCAAGATGCTCTTGGTTTTTTTGTGATTTGTCAAAGCCCTTTGATTGCGTACATCATGATACTCTTATTAGGAAATTGTACCATTATAGTTTAAGGGACAGAGCTCTCGACCTTCTGACTTCTTATCTGAATAATCGAATTCAGAGGCTTGATGTTAATGGCAAGAGATCTGCAGGATCTGTGGTCACCATGGGCGTTCCGCAGGGCTCAATTCTAGGCCCTTTCTTGTTTTTAATTTATATTAATAACTTACCGCATCACGTGAGGGATAATCACAACATAGTACTATTCGCGGGTGACACTTCTCTTATTTTTAAAGTCAAGCGTCAGCTAGCAAATTTTGACGAAGTTAACAATGCACTTTCTAAAATTGTCTAAAATCTTCTTTTAAATGAAAAAAAAAAAAAACTAAGGTCATTAAATTTTCTACGCCAAATGTCAGGCAGCTAAGTACCAACGTTCAACTGAATGGAGTAGAGTTGATCCCTGTCGAGTCGACAGTTTTTCTTGGATTAACTATTGACGCCAAGTTACAATGGGGTCCTCACATTGAGAAGCTGTCGGGTAGACTCAGTTCTGACGCCTTTGCTGTTAAGAAAATTAGACAGATAACTGATGTGGATACAGCCAGAATTGTTTATTTTAGTTATTTTCATAGTCTTATGACTTATGGGATTCTTCTCTGGGGAACTTGTGCGGACATCAATACCATCTTTGTTTTACAGAAAAGGGCTGTTCGAGCCATTTACAACCTTGGTCCTAGAGATTCTCTTAGAGAAAAATTCAGAGAGGTGAACATTCTGACTGTAATTTCACAATATATATTTGAAAATATTATGTATGTATGTACATAAAAATATATCGAATTTTAAGAAAATAAGCGATATTCATAATATAGATACCAGGAACAAACACAATCTTGCTGTACATCACACTCGTCTCCACAGAGTAGGCAACTCGTTCATGGGTCATTGTATAGGTATACACTTTTACTACAAGCTTCCCATAGACATTCGAAACTTACCCATTAAACGATATAAAAACTATATAAAGGCCAAACTTTGCAAAAAGAGGTATTATAAAATCACAGATTATTTAGAAAACAAAAAAGCTTCGGACTGAGCTGCTCGCTCTGTTAAACATTGTTATTAAGCAATATGCGTAATTTTAACATAAATTATTGTAAACATTTTCATTTTCAATGTCTGGACTTGAAAAAAGACGATGATCCCTGGGTTTGTTTCGGCTATTTCTTCTCTGAGGTAGTCAGTTATGAAATGCCGGCTTCCTCTAGTTAAAAAAAAAAAAAAAAACATATGACGATAAAAGTGATCGGTGATCCTACTTGCTTAATAAACGATTTCATTTCATTGTAGTGACATCTATCCTTGGTTCCAGGAAAGTGTTTATGCATGAATGGATTTTTTTGAAATTAGAATGGCGTGGTCTTTGATATGCATACTAATAATATAAATGTGAAACACGAAACGGAGAAAACTCTGCGAAAACGGAGCGACGTATTGACGAGACTTTTAAGTGATATAGACTACTTTTTGTCTCTTTCTAACACATGGGGGGGGGGGAGGAGGTGAAAGTTTATATAGAACATTCCGCAATTACCAAGATAGAAAGCCAAAAATTGGTATGCGGACTATTTGGGACTGACAAAAAATCATGTATAGGTAATTTTAATTTTTCTTTTGCTTCAAACTCCTTAAAAGAACGGATCAAATTTTATAGGCGACTTTTCGCAGTTTTCAAAGAAGCTTTAAAGTACACAGACTCTTTGTTACCAACCAAAAATACCTCTTATTTTTAATTTAGAAATTTTCACCTTTCCGTCGGACTACAATTTAAGTGTCTTTAAAGCTCTTAATAAACTACCGCGTTTTACCATCAGCGATTGCGGTGAAGCACTAGTTTAAAACAAAAATACTCCGTTAGATTTCAGATTAAAAGGAGAAGTGATGGAACAGATGTGCAACAAACTCCTAATGCATACATGACTACATTGTTGCGATAAAGACAAACTATACTTCACACGCTCTCTGTTGTACAGCGAGAAGACCAGCGGTGTGCTAGAGAGCGCGCGAAGTGAAATTCGCGGTATCGCGACATTGTAGCCGTAGCATAACCAACACCGCTATCATTATAAAACGCACACAATCCATGTTATAATGCAGAAAATTCCCTCCACACTTTATCTACTTGCAGAACTTCTTTTTCTTCTTCAGGCTATACAGGTGGACAAAGGCCTCCCCCCAAGGATTTCATTGCTTTGGGAGGTTGTTTGCCATAATTCTCACGCTTGACGGCGGGTTGGGGATCGCAGTAATTTGGTATTCCATAGGAGAAGCGCTGCTGACCGCTTCCCTGGTGAGAGTTCCCTTAGTCGTCTCTTGCGACACCCACGGGAGGATATAGTTTTGTTTTTAATAATTAGTACCGGGCGACCGAGCTTTGGTCGGCATCTTTTTTTTTTTTTTGTTAGGTACATCGCGTGTCTCTATATTTTCAAAACAAAAAATACATAACGAGCGAATTTTTTAAATAATATTTTTTGACTAATTTTTTTCGATCATACCGACATAATAATAAAAATATTATTAACTGTTATTTAAATATAAAATTACGAGTCTCGTGCAATTTAGTTTAACATTTTATTATAAATAAGTACTTATAGTTTAGTAGTTCGGAAGTCGTGGTGGCCTAATGGTTAATACACCAGCCTCTCAAGTATGAGTGCGCGGGTTCGATTCCAGGTCAGGCAAGTACCAATGTAACTTTTCTAAAAGTTATATGTACTTTCTAAGTACATCTTAGACACCAATGACTGAAGGTGAAGGAAAACATCTTGAGGAAACCTGGACTTTAAAGTCTGAAATCGCCAACCCGCATTGAGCAAGCGTGGTGATTACGCTCAATCCTTCTCTGTATGAGAGGAGACCTGTGCCCAGCAGTGGGACGATAAAAAGGTTGATGATGATGATGATGATACTTATAGTTTAACAATCAGTTACATCAGTTATACATTATCATCAATACATATTTTAAGGTCTTAACCTAGTACTTCCTTCCATACTATATTGTCGAGGGTTTTCATTAATAATAATCATTTCACGTTCTGACGCACGCTGTCGCATATCTTGCAGACGTCGCTCCCGTTGCTCATCATTTTCGGTGGCCACACGTTGTGCTGCACGCTCTTGTGAAACATCTAAATCATAAGACCTTTCTGTTCTTAAAATGTTAGTCAAGTTTTGCCAGCATCTTACTTTAGCAGCACGTGTGGGATGTGCGGAAACCTGATGATTTTCATCAAGTTCTTCTTCAACTGGGTCCTCACTGTGCGAAGTCTGACAAACACGTGTGGGACGAGCGAAAATCAGATTGTTTTCATAGAGGTTTTCTTCTGCTTCTTGAGATGAGTCACGGCTTCGTGGAGTTAAATTGTTCGTAAGCGTTTTTTTTAATGTTCCTTTTGGCATTTTCGTGTAAAAAAGGCCAAATGATATTTTAAGAGCAATTTTCTGGGTCTAACCTCAAACCAAACATTGGCTTCGTGTACCATGAATGTAAACGTCATCTATATCAAATCAAAGTACTATATTAATTATCAGTTTAATTTAATTTTGTTTAATTTAATATATAATTTAAATGTATTATGTGTATGTGTTTTTATGAAAACAATGGACAATTGTCTGATGTAAATAAATTAATAATAATAATTATAACAAAAAAAAAAGATGCCGAGCAAAGCTCGGTCGCCCAGGTACACTTCATCATTATAAAATCATATTATATGGATGAATTTTATTTTGCCTACTTTGAGGAGGTGCAAGGTATCATAAGGTTAGCAATAATAATAATAATATTTCAGTTCGTGTTGTGGCAAGTCTGAAATGTTGACACTGTTGTAAATTCGACTGCTCCTTCAGGCTGATCTTTAAAATGATGTTAGCTTCATTGTTTCGACTTCTCCTACACTTTTGTGCTACCCTGGTACTTTGCACCTCCACAAAGTAGACAAAATAAAAGTTCTTCCATTGATTTAATAAACGAAAAAGAAAATTCGTTGACGCCGTTTCCAATTATATAAAATGTAATAAAAAGCATTAGACAACGCCATCATTCTTTTTTTTAAAACTCCAAAAAAAGAAAAGGAAAAGACACTATATCGTCAGGGATTTGAACCCGAAGTCTACGAGCTCCGAATCAGAGGCCGAAGCCCCTCAGCTATTCGTATCACTAAGGACAGCGGCGAAATTTAGCTTCTTATGAGAAGTTTAGCAATTGTTCAGTGCCTCAAAACATGGAAAAAAGACATTTTCTGAAAATTAAACCTACCTAGATCGACTTATCGTCCCCGAAGCCCCCTGCACACAAAATTTCATGAAAATCGTAGGAGCCGTTTCCGAGATTCCAATTATATATATATATATACAAGAATTGCTCGTTTAAAGGTATAAGATAAACTAGCGCTTGACCGCAATCCCGCCTGAAGGTAAGCAGTGATGCGATCGTTGATGGTAAAGCGCGCTAGTTTATTAAAACCTATTCACTCAGATTGAGCGAATAGGAAGGAAGACGGCAGTTGAGCGAGGTGATGCAATGTTAAACCCAACAACACGACCAACGATGCTGCGCCAAAGGGAGATTGATCTGAAGACCCTCCCCGACCAAACTCCCAACACAACAACATTTGGCGCATCCTACCCGGCACACATCGCAACACAACTGCTCAGACCCGTCCTCCGTACGGCTTCACCAGACATCATGCCGGAACACGACAAATCGCTTGGCGGCAAGGCTTTGTCTGGTGGGTGGTAACACGGGTACTATCGTTGGACTTGTTGTATATCTTTTAAACCTTAGGACGATGGTATAGGTGAATTATTTTTCTGTATCCACTCGTATCCATAATGTGGCCGTTGCGTAGCACATTATTTGAACCAAGGACTTTCATTTTGACAGTTCAACAAAATTCATTGCGTTATTTACGTAACTAAGCAGACAAATTTTTCGAACGTATGAAGCAATGGACTAGCGATATAGTTCAAAATGAATCGGACTGTGATTAAAAGTGTATACGTAATTAGTTAACATTTTATGTAACTCAAGGATTTTGAAGTAATCTGTTACATCAAAAGTTTTTCTTGCTGTCACTATCGAACTATACTTCTAAGTGAAGGAAATTTAACTCCATCTTCATTGCGGAAGGTTGATATTTGAATGGAATTGTGGCGTCAATCAAGTTACTTTATAGCATTTTAGGGCAAATGAAGAAACACGGGTGGGTTTTAGTCAGTAAAAGTCTGACACCGCCCAAAGCGGGAGAGGTCATTTGATGATTTTCTATCTATTTATACATTATTACAACAAGCTCGAAGCCACAGACTCAAGTTATTGGTAAGTATTTGCAAATATTCTTTTAAATTTTATTGTTTATTGAGTATATATGAGACATAACACTTTTATACGTCAATTTAATTTAAAAATAGAGTAATTCGGCGTTTCCTATGCGACTATTAAGAAACGAGGTCGAAAAAATACTGTAAAGTTGTTTAGTAGATAGTTATTAATTTTAAGGATAGCGCGGTAATTGCATAACACACTAACAGTACAACTCGCGCGAGTTGACTGTGCACCTCGGTCTGTGACGTCATTCGGATGGTACCGTTTGTTATAAATGAGAATAGGGTAGTTGACTAAAAAAAACTAATTAGTCCGTCAGTCAGATTTCCAAAAAATACTGGATACGTATTTTTTCTTTGTTCATATAAACAAAAAATGAAGACACATAACACAGTGCGTTGAAAACTCGTGTGACGTCACTGCACGCTAGACTTTTTAGCGCGGAGTGACCTCACCAGCCACCACTCCTGATCTTTGATGCCTTTTATATTTGTCAATTTTTTTTTTATTTTTAATAAAAGGTCATTTTGATGACAAAGCGTCATAATACTAGATCATTTTACTCATGACGTTTTGCAATTAAATTGTGACATATGGACTAAAATATAATGTTGGTGCAACCAACAGGCTTCACTAATGCATAGAAAATGTAAAACACAAAAACAACCTAATAAAAAAAATAACTTACCAAAGCAAAAACTCCACAGAAACATTAATAACAACAGGAGATTTAAACTGTATTTAGACATTTGTAACAAAGATGCTAACGCTACTCATCGCTTCCGGCGAATGCGGGGCGCCGCGCGGGGAAGCGGGAGAGGGGTCTCATTCCAGCGAGGTGCACAGTTAACTAGCGCGAGTTATAGATTAGGCTTTCATTTTGACAGTTCAACAACATTCATTGCGTTATTTGCGTTGCTTAGCTGCCGAATTTTTCGAACACATAAAACAATGGATCAGCACTATCCTTCAAAATTATTGAGATATTGATTAATAATGTGTTATTAAATTAGGTTGCAAGATTCTAAATGTCCGATTTCACACCACGGCTTTCGAAAGAACTTTTTTCTTCTGAAAACTAGAATTGCAGAATTCAGTTTGATGCAGTGGCCAGAGAATTTTGCTATTTATTCCTATATAGGTAAGTATCTAAATTATAAAGTAAACAATAGATTTATTTAGGCCATGTTTAGTTTTACACTCGCATTTAGGGACATGTTACAACCGAACAATGTCCTAAATGCATGGACTAGCAGCTTGCTGAGACCGAATTATCGACTCATGTAAATGAGTCATTACGCCACAGAGTGGTAAACGCCGGAGTACTAACTTGCTTATTGGACTATTAAATTCAACTCGCTCAACTTGCAGAAAGAGCGGGACAACAACATTCGCAGTGTTGCCCACACCAAGCCGGCATGAAAGCACCAAGAAGACAACAGTGTGATATACAACTGATTAAAAAAATATATAGGTAGTAAATATTATAATAACAATGATTATTTGTTTCAGCGTAAGAAGGTATTACCTGAGGACCTTGATAAGTTTGCATTTATAATTACATTGTGTACAGTATGGCGGGACCAACTTGAGAAAACACACAACCAGTTGTCTACGGTAGCCGAGGATCAAAAGAGCTGAAAGTCATGGGACTTATGCTTAGCAGTGGGAAGCAAGTTACTCCTAACAGTAATACACAAACTGTTGAGTGAAGCGGTGTTCTTCCAGCTTGATCAACATCATTAGGTAATCTGTATTAAGGAGAACTAGAAGGAAGTTGTATCCATAAGAAGGTAAGGTATCATACCACCGTCACTTCACTTGATCTCCATAAAGATATATACATCGGCCATAGTCGACATTGTATTCACGACGAGAGTTGCCATCAAGTGCGCAGTCTGCATGTTTTATACTTTTAGCTATAGTTTCTGCAGTGACTTGGAGTTATGCTAACGTAACTATAGTTTTTCTTATGTATATTTTACTATCATGTAGCCCTAAGATCGGTTTTTATTTTATTTTTTTAATATAATAATAAAATATTACAAGACTGCAATCCCGCCTGATGGTAAGCAGTGATGTAATCGTTGATGGTAAAGCGCGCTAGTATATTAAGTACCTATTCAATCAACCAGACCAACGATACTGCGTCAGAGGTAGATTGATCTGGAGACCCTTCACGACTAAACTCCCTACACAACAACATATGGCGCATCGGACGCGACACACATCGCAACACAACTGCTCAGACCCCCGTCCTCCGTACGGCTTCATGAGACATCATGCCCTAACATCACGAATCGCTTGTCGGCAAGACTTTGTCTGGTGGGTGGCAACTTCTGCCGGCAGCCGATGCTATGGTTTGTTTTATTGGATTTTATCATTATATTTCATCCAGATATTTTCTAAAATATATTATTTGATTTTATAAAACGTTTAACCCTGTTAACACCGCCTACGCCATTTTTCGGGTCATGAAAATGGCAGTCTAAAAAAAATGGAAGCTCCAACGAGCAATTTAAATTCATAATAACTCCAAAGTCAACGAAAGTTAAACAAAGCGGCAAAAATAATTAATCGTTGACATGCTCGCGTAAAAAAGTACAACCGACAAAAAGTCTATGACTGTCTGTGTGTACGAAACTAAAAGAACAATGGGTGTATTGCTACCTGAATAAATGATAACATCGCGGTAAATTTGATGTCAATATGTGTTAACACTAAGCTATTTAGTTCACGAGTCGGTCCCCTTTCCCGCCCGCTCCCCCTCTCACACATAGACATCTCCCTCTCCTTCCACCCACTACTGACTCTGTGTGTACCACACACAAAGATAAAAGCAATTTTTCACAGGTTTCACCGACGCACACAAGTGTAGTAAGATGAATGTAGTGAGTCCCTTGCCCCACGAAAATTTTGTAGTACAGAATTTGTTCACTAGTAGTGTCTAGACATGCCATGCTTTTGAATTAAACGTGAATCCTTCCAGACTTTCATGAACTTAATACAAATCATAATCAAATACTATAATAATTTAAAAGATTAGTTATACTTATTTTATATAGATAAAGTACATAGTTTTTGACTGAAAATTATTTGTGTTTATTTAATTAAAAAGCAGCTTACAATGGATTACAGTTATCTACAAAAATTAATTAGTAAATTACAAAAAAAAAAACATAATTGGTAAATAGCATTTTTGTGTCGCTTTATTGTTATCATCTAGTATACATATTTTATTCTGGAATAAGTTTGTAAACAAGGCAAAAATACTTTAGGTATAAGATAAATTTATTATATAGCAGTTACATAATTATGCGCAAATACAGGTACAGGAATATTGATTTTTAGCTAAATTTATATTTTACGAGACCTATTATTTACATTTTTTTCTTATAAAAACGAGCTTACTAGTAAAATCGCACTCCCGAGTTTCGCTGGAAAATCATGGCAAAGGAATGCATCGAAAATTATTATGGAATGTGCTCGAAGGAGACGGGGATATTGCAGTCACACGCAGTTCAGTCGGTTAGACAGAGATCAAATATTGAATATCGCGCAGATTGCGAAAACGGGTTATGTTCGCGAAGGAGCAGAAGGAAAATGCACCATCAGCGGACTGAATTAGGGTGGAAAATTTACTCTGGGTAGCAACAACATAAGTTTTGTGGGCGCTCAAGCCGGTAGGGGCACGCGGGGGGCTCCGTGGCTCTCAGCTGTGGCAGATAATCAATATCCGCTTGGCTTGTGGACACTATAATAATATATGTTATTTTATATCCACTTCATTCTTACTCCCGGCGGCTCCGTATGCTGCGTCCTTCTCGCACCATTATCTAAAATGGACAGTGGCGTAGATTTGGTAAATGATAACTGTGAGAAAGTATTTATCACGACAATGAAGCGTGATATGTAATTATATAAGGTATTTAGGGCGTAGTGGCGATATGTGGTGGGTGGAGGGGGGCTATTCTGGTGTGTTTAGTGATATATTTGTTTTTATTGACGTCGGCATCGGTGGTGTTGGAGGCACGCGATGCGGGGTTTACTTCTTCATTAGGTACTTCGGCGAGAGTCGCTCAACTACGCGTTACACGATTGACTAACCTAATTGAGGGCTCTTTGGGCGAATTTTAGTTATGTAGAACGGTGATTTATGTCGCTTTCGTAGTCGATTTGACTCAGGAACTTTTGTTTTAGTTACTAGGTATTGCGTATCCACATGCTTGCTAAGTTTTGCTTCGCTCACGTCAACAGAAAAATATTATTCATTGGGCGAATTTCACCTAACTTTTAATACCTAGCATAAGTCTTAACCTTAGGATGAGTTTGTTTCCGTTTTCCGTTCCAAAGACTACTCACAATGTAATTCTACTGAAATACTTTGGTAAAAATATAAACCCTTAATAAAAATGAATCTAAAATAACTGAGTTAAGATTTTAGATTTTTGCTTGGGGCCAACATACCCAAATTGGGATAAAAGCCCCTTAATAAAATCTAAACTAAAAAAAGAAATAATTTTTTGCCTGTTTTATAATAAACATATTCTACAAAGTTAATAACGAACTTGTTTAAAAAGTAACACCATCCCCTAATCCTTAGCTTTTAGATCGAACAAAGAACAGTAAAACGAACTTACCTAAAGGATATGACGCATTTCATGCTCCATGGTCCTATCCCTGCGTTACAGGGGCGTATGGTCCCCGGCTCAGGGTAAGAAGGGGGTGGCCCATCTTCGGCGCGGCGTCGGGTGGCGCAGAAACATTGGGTAGGCATCCACAGATTCATTTGCTTTCTGACAACATTTTATTCTGTAATTGAGGGTTAATCTTCTGTTACCGTAAGAATATAAGGTATGACCTTATATAAGGTGAAGTAATAATGACAAAGTTCTTGTTGGTGATGTGCAAAAGTCACAAGATTTGGTGATAGAAAACTCCCTTTTTTTCTGGAGATTTTTCAAAAGTTAGCTTTTCCGTAGGTTGAAGTTTGTGAGAGTTTTAATAAGGTACTGACAGACTTAAACCTCTTGTTAAAAACACTAACTACTGTCGATTTTTTTTTTCTAAATGTGTTTTTGATAAATTTTTAATTTAATTAATGATAATTATAATATCATTGCTATTGGACAATATCTAACATAGAAAAAAAATACCATTACTGATCATTACATAAATTAGCAATTGATCTAAAACACATTTTACATTTAACCATTGGTATTTTTAACAATTGGTTGAATTAACTATTGATTAAAATCCGGTTCTGGAAGTGATAGTTTCCTAGCGCGTGGAATTGCGTAACACACTATCAGTAGCTATGACTTTCATTTTGACAGTTCAACATCATTCATTGCGTAATTTATGTTGTACAGCAAACATATTTTTAGCCCATATGAGCAATGGATTAGTTGCTTAAAAAAGATCCTGTTCAGATTGATACTGTGTTACTAAATTAGGGCGTAGTGGCCCTTGTAGCAATAGGGTATAGAATCTGCGCCCTAATCGGCGAACACATTTTTGTCAAATGATTGCGACTAGTTGGGATCAGTTGGGATCGTTCAGACCGCCCATTGGTCCGTTCGGTCGAAATGATCCCAATTAGTCGCAATCATTTGACAAAAATGTGTTCGCCAATTAGGGGGCTGGTTGGATGTTGTTTGACTTAAACTTCAAAATGCTTAATTTTTATAAAAGCACGCAAGCCTGAAAAAGTAAAATAGCGTTACCAACGTGAAAAAATCCATAATATATTTATTTTTTTGGTTCATCGGTGGTGTTTTATTGGTAGGTTTGTATTTTTGGTGGTGATTTTACTTGGTGTATATATATATTTTTGGTTTTGGTTAGGTAAAATTTTTACCAACCCTTTGGACTGTCTGAAATAAAAGTTTTATAGTAATAATAAACAGTAGATAGTAGACAGCAATTTCTTACTTTACGCACCCTATGTAACCCCACCGCCTCTTCAGGTTGTTGGTTCGGGCGTCCCACGCTACGTCTGCCATTTTACCGTCTCCATTCAAGAACCCTATTCATTATACAAAAAGCAATTATTTCATAAAAAAAAATAACCAATCAAAAACACTACCACACTTATCAAAATTTCTACTGAACTCTAGTTACAAATATACATATATATAGTTAGTTAATATATAAATTGGTTTGCTGATTAATACAGAAACCGTTCGCAGATTTGACTACACATGTCACCCCTGTTATGACGGTGCAAAGCGTCCCCAAATAATAATGGGAACATAATTCGATTGGCTCCCGTCTGTCGACGGAACGGATGACACGTCGATGTGGGGCCTAACTGGAAGTGGTTTGGACTCTGGACACACTTGTATGTGGTATTATTCTGAAGACCTGATATTGTTGTACTTATTCTAACTGATTGTGTATCAATTTGAATGAGTACAATCTGCTGCTGTGATGTTTTTGCGCCATTTCTTCGTCCTAGCTAAAATCCGTTGAGCTTTTTTCTTATTAAAATTTTGACGTTATAAATGTGCCAATTATTAACCTATTTAGAATAAAAAAGACGTCCGCTTTGCCAGCCAGATAGGGATGTTTCCTGGGTTAAAAAAAATTGATTCCATTTAGTCCGTCATTCAGATTATAGAAAAATATTGGATACGTATATTTTGTTTTATCAAATCTATAAAAATTGACAAATATAAAAGGCATCAAAGATCAGAAGTGGGGGCTGGTGACGTCACTGCGCGCTAAAAAGTGTAGCGTGCAGTGTCATCACACGAGTTTTCAACGCACTATGTCGTCTTAATTTTTTGTTTATATAAAAAAATAAAAAATAAGTGTCTAGTATTTTTTGGAAATCTGACCGACGGACTAATTAGTTTTTTTTAGTCAACAGTAGTCAGTTATTGTAATATGAAGTCCATTCGAACTTTATGACGGCCTGGAAAAGCGCTACTGGCGCGCTATTGAGACTTCCATGCATATATATCTATGAACCGACATATTTCAATTCAAGCAGATTAGATACTACCTATGCACAGATAAATTGATAGCAATATCCATTTGGAAGTACGGAAGTTCGATAAATAGTTAAACGAAACGCCAATCAATGCCGTTATGGTGCGAATTCATTAAAACGACGGATTCCTGGTAAACACGGTATCTGTAATAATAAGCGACATATTGGTAGGTTATGTGACACTAAATTCAATATGGCTGCTTAAGTCTTGGATTCCTCGAACGGATAGAACCATAAGTATTAATTTTAGACGGTCGTAAGGATGATACTAAGATGCAAGTAACAACATTGTATCTAATCTTCTTCTTATAAGAATCAATTATAGCACGACAATGAAATGAATTTTATGACCTAAAACTTCGCCTTCCAAGATATCTTCGATGGCAACGCAGTGGTCACTGTGACTGCGGATCTTGGAGCTGATCCACAGTCAGCTGCCTTCTGAAGAAGATCAACAATATTAAATTAAATATAGAGATTTTGATTACGATGAAAGGAAAAATAACACTTGGAAAAGGCTCTCTTCAATTTTAAGCGTGTATTTGGCCACGATCCCGCGCTTGTTGAAAGATCTTAAGAGGGAAGGGAAGGCCGGTATACCTCAAAAAATATAATCTTACGTTGTTTGCCAGTTTGCCATTTGCGAGGTTGACAAAATGTAATTCTCTACCGTAACCCTATTGAATGAGTACTTAATGAAATATTAATGATTAGGTTGTTCAAACGTAATGTTGTACTGACCATTGTTTGAATTATTATAATAATGTATGTTGGTTGTGGTTGCGAAATATATTTTGTTCAGCGTACAAGCTGACACTGGCTAATTACACACAGAATTTCTACTATGTTCCTTACCACTTACCAGTACCTCTTAAGGCAATTTAGATGCTTCTACTGTCGCAAATTTTTAGTACGCTTACATCACATTGAGCTTATGACAATCATTGTTATAAATACTCAGTTAATTCCAACTAACCCCGCTTAACCCATACATCACAAGCTTGATTACGTAAGCAACATACCAAAAGCGTCCATTCAATGGCATGCGACCATTACCATACATACCTACGTCACAGGTCACGCTGATTTCCCTAATATTGTTTGCGGATTACCTACTACTCTGTAGGCACTACATAGTTCCACTTAATTGCACATTCGTATCCAACGTGAATTACAGATATTAATAATGCTAATTAGTGTCTGCAATCGAACCTCATTGGGTTAATGTACCTAGTCATTTTACGAGTGCGTATGTTTATAAATGAATTATGTGTGTATAGTGGAATGTAGCGGTATTAACATCGAACACTTATACACGATATATACAGTCTCGAACAAAACTCTTATTAAAAATGGCGACAAGTATTAAGCAGTCTAAAGTAGTCCAAATAACCAATACATTAATTTAAATTCAGCCTTAAGTGCAGTGTATAAAGTTCTCATCACAAAGCAGTACTTAAAGCCATTATTTTTTACGACCGAGTCTGACATCAAACCAAATTCAACCTTACACGCATGCAATAAAGTCAAAATTATAAAGTGAGTACTAAATGAAAGAAGCACCCAAGTGATGCGTTGTGCGCTTGTTCAGTTCAACCATTTTTAACGCTGCTTGTGAATCTAGTGTATACCTAAACGATCGATGGGTATTAAGTAAAAATAAAGGGTGTCTTTGACATCGACGCACAAACGTGTACCATGGATCCAGTACATGATTCTGAACCCCCCACAGGAGGAATTTTTCGTCGGCTTTTTCCTGATAAAAAAAAAAATATATGCAGTTTTTTTCACTTTAAACCGTTCATAATTGCTATACTTTTATAACCCAATAAGATTTTAAAGAAAAAAATAATTAATTCGCTAATTACACAAAAAAGCGCAATGTGAACAAAACTCGTAAAACTATCCATCTGCTGATTTAACGCAGTTCACATCAGGGGTCAATGTCATACCCACAAAGACGTGCGGCGGCACGCTTGCAACGTTCAAAGGCCGAGCCGACACATTTTTAAATACTATTATTTCTGTAACCGCTCATTAACAATATAAATGACTATCATAATTTTATTAGTGGCATGCGGTATAGCCTTCTCGCGAAGTTTGCGTTATGATGTCAGATACAGCCTGTATATTAAATTGATTTAGTTCGAATGTTCATCTTCAGTTGTGTTCTAATCATGTGCTTTTTGAAGTGAAACTTCTTTACGCACGCTTGACTTGGGGAGTAAGCTGGCGAACGCGTGACGTAAGCGTTACGAAAAGTGATCGGGCAAGGCGAACGGAAGTTAAGTGGGGGATATAAGCACAGAGGCGCCCGTGGCGCGAGCTTGGTACTAAAAGGTCTACAACGAGTTTTTTTTTTTTTCCATAAAAATAGAAGATCTATGCAAAAATATTAATTTACCAATGAAACCATGAAATAAATTTAAATATTTATAGAAAATTAATATATGTATATGTGTATACATGTATATATTGTACACACATATATATATATATATATATACTAGCTGACCGGCAAACGTTGTTTTGCCATATAAATATTATAATAGATTAAATTACTAAAATGGCTATTAAAAAATAAGGGTTGATCGTAGAAGGGTGAAAATTGGGGATTGTATGTATTTTTGTATGTTGTATCATAAAAAAATAGAAATTAAAAATTTTGTCTAAAAAATAAAAAAAAAATTTAGGGGTGGACTACCCCTAACATTTAGGGGGATGAAAAATAGATGTTGGCCGATTCTCATAGATACCGGATAAGCACAAAAAATTTCATCAAAATCGGTCGAGCCGTTTCGGAGGAGTTTAAATCCGAACACCGTGACACGAGAATTTTATATATTAGATATATACTAGCTGACCGGCAAACGTTGTTTTGCCATATAAATATTATAATAGATTAAATTACTAAAATGGCTATTAAAAAATAAGGGTTGATCGTAGAAGGGTGAAAATTGGGGATTGTATGTATTTTTGTATGTTGTATCATAAAAAAATAGAAATTAAAAATTTTGTCTAAAAAATAAAAAAAAAAATTTAGGGGTGGACTACCCCTAACATTTAGGGGGATGAAAAATAGATGTTGGCCGATTCTCATAGATACCGGATAAGCACAAAAAATTTCATCAAAATCGGTCGAGCCGTTTCGGAGGAGTTTAAATCCGAACACCGTGACACGAGAATTTTATATATTAGATATACATACAGATGGAGCGAAAGAAGTTTCACTTCAGTCATGTGGTCATAAGCACACTCGTTTTTTATTTGGGTTTATTCTTGTCATCCTCTCCTTCCCATTTTTAACAGTTTTTCTGAAATGTCTATTCACATACACATTGTTCCCACTGTTGGGACATAGACCTCCTCTCGATGAGAGGGAGGGGGTCGTAATCTACCACGCTGGCCCAGTACGGGTTGGTCGATGTCACATGTCTTCAAAATTTTGCATCTAGGACATGCTGGTTTCCTCACGGTGTTTTCCTTCACCGTTTTGAGAGCAGTGACCACGAAATAATTTACAAAAAATAAAGCGCCTGTTGAACTTGTACGTCGCGGCCGATACATAGGCTACCACTGCCCTTTGTATAGTACCTAATTGTCTATTCAATTGCCTAAAATGTTGGATCCACGAATATCTTTTTTTCGAGAATACCTTATCTCTAATTCATAGACTTCCATTAGTATACAGTATGTTAAGAAAACCCTGTCCGACCCGTGAAGGTGTTGTTAGGTATCGATTACTGATTCTACTAATGGATACAAAACCGGGCTAAACTTAAAAAAAAAATCCCCCTAAAAAAATAAATATTATTTCGCAAAAAGAGGTAACTTAATAAATGTGCGATAAGCACCCTTCCGCGGGCGGCGGGCGGCAGGGCACGCGGCACGCGGTCGCAACGCTATTCGCTCATAATAATACCGGTGTTATCACTTTTTTAAAATTTACCAAAGTTCCGGGAAGTTGGAATTAATTCGCGGGAAAAAAAGATTATTTCAAAATTCATTTGTTGTTTCATATTTCGTCATGTGTTTACCTAACCTTTATTATGCTTATGGATCGGACAGGGTTTTCTTAACATACTGTATAGCTCTCTGTGTGTTCAATTGGTCAAATTAAAATTGGGTGCAGTGTCAAATTAACTCCATCACCCTATTAGTTCCTAGACCTTATGATCCTCATCTCTAGAAAAAATCTGTTTGTGAGATTTACTTCACGAGAGTTCCCCTTTCGGCGATCGTCAGAATAACATTCGGGGAGGATAAATGTAATTAGTATGTTAATATGTTAAAAGCGTCGTGCAATCTGAGTCTAGACGCTTGAGCCCTATAGGGGTCCAGTCAGCCCTTAAAGAGGGTTGCATATACTTGAAACAAAATAAGTTAACTTAAATAAGTTTTATGATAAAAAAGTAATTTTTTATTTTGTTGCTAAGCTAACTCACTTTGTAAGAACGTTGACAATATTAATAATGATTAATGAAAGGGCCCAAGTGGGTAAATAAAAGCTAGTCAATAGTCGCAAGTACCTTACTGTAAGAAAAAGCTAGTAGAATTTCGGTCTTATGTGATGTGATGTCTGGTGAAGCCATACGGAGGACGGGTTCGAACAGAACAGAAAACATGTGTTTGGTCGTGCACGGTCTCTAGATCAATCTCCGTCTGGTGTAGCATCGTTGGTCGTGTTGTTGGTTGTAGCATTGCATCGTCTCGCTCAACCGCCGTCTTTCTTCCTATTCACTCAGTTTTTTTGAGTGAATAGGCTCTTAATCTTAATAAACTAGCACACTTTACCATCAACGAATAACGATTGCATCACTGCTTACCGTCAGGCAGGATTCAGGTCAAGCACTGGTTTATAAATATAAAAAAATATATAAAGAATGTATCTGACATCGGCGCACAAACGAGTACCATGGATGTAGTACATGACTCTGAACCCCCCAGTGGTGGAATTTTTCGTCGGCTTTTTCATGATTTAAAAAAATATATATGTAGTTATTTTCACTTTAGACCGTTCATAATTGCAATACTTTTATAACCCAATAAGATTTTAAAGTAAAAAATAATTAATTCGCTAATTACACAAAAAAGCGCAATGAAAACAAAACTCGAAAAACTATCTTATCAGCTGATTTAATAGAGTTCACATCAGGGATCAATGTCATACCTACAAACCCGCACGGCGGCACCCTTGCAACGTTCAAAGGCCGAGCCGACACTTTTTTAAACATTGTTATTTCTGTAACCGTTCATTAACGTCATAAATGGCATGCGGTCTAGCCTTTTCGTGAAGTTTGCGTTACGATGTCAGATACAGCCTGTATAGCGTTGTGGACCATCAGAGACAGATGGATAAGAATTTGATTGTGTGATCAAACAAAGCATCACTACGCAATTAATTCAAGCAACACACTTACTGCACATAATACCAATGTATTTAACTTTTTCAATTAAAACGGACACACTATACTATATTTTCCAACGGATTATGACCCTTCGACACGTCAGCGTCCCCAGACATATTGCATCCAACCCTCCGAGTAGTGACCCCGCAGCGGATCAATTTATGAGTATACCCGACACTTCTTTGAAAGTCTTGCATTGTGAATAGTATTTTGATAAAAGTACGTACGCGAATCAAATGGGCTTTTCCGTATTTTAATACTTTTAAAGCTAAAGTTACTAACGCTGATATATGTGATGATTTGTCAGCAGAAAATCACAATGTCACGTTTAAAAATAAACATATTAAAATTTTTAAGTTGTTTACTCTTTCACGCAAAAACTACTGAACAGATTTGGATGAAATTTGGCACACGAATGGTTTATAACCAGGAATAACACATAGAATATTTTTTATTTCGATATTCTCACGAGATCGAAACTTATTCGGGTGAATCCGCGAGACGCAGCTAGTTCTATATAAAGTCAAGGATAGCTCATTAAACACATGCAACATTGACATGAAACGTTTTCTATGAAACAAAACATAACCTTGACGTTAGTTGTACGCCGATAACGCTAAGGTGTCTGAATATTTAATTCAATTATTTATTTTGACCTTACCCACAGACATAGGCGTACCAAGGTGGGGTGGGGGGGGCAGCTGCCCCCCCCCCCTGAAAATCTCGCAGAGCATGTATGAACTCCCTTAATTACGAAACAAAGTATAGCCCCCCCTAGGCACGGGCGTACCCAGCTTGTGGCCTAGGTGGGCCTAGGCCACAAGCTGGGTACGCCCGTGCCCACAGAGCAAGAAACTCAAACAAAAGAGAGTAGAAGTCAGGAACACACTATCAGTAGCGTGGGTTTCATTTTGACAGTTCAACAACATTCATTGCGTGATTTACGTTGTTCAGCAGACTTTTTCGAACATATTGAGCAATGGATTAGCAACAGTTTTCAAAGTGTTCCCAATTGATACTAATAGTGTGTTACGCAATTGGAATTCGGCCTGAATTTTATTCTATGCGAAATTCACATGCATTCATTCATACATTCATACGGCAATGGAGAGGGCTATAGGTACTTGAGGTTTCACTACATGATCGAATCAGGAATGTGGAGATACGCAGAAGAACGAGAGTAACCGACATAGCCCGAAGAATTGCAACAATAAAGTGGCAGTGGGCCGGGCACATTGCCCGTAGGACCGATTCCCGATGGGGCCGACGGGTTCTCGAGTAGCGACCACTCACCGGAAGACGCAACGTGGGTAGGCCCCCGACTAACGACGAGAAACAGAACCGGTCGTCGTGGAGACCCTTGAGGGAGGCCTAAGTCCAGCAGTGGACGTCTTTCGGTTGAAATGATGATGATGATTCATACATACAAATAAAAACACAAATAGACATGTTGCAAAGTCATATAAATACAGAAGATGCCAACAATGAAGTCAAATATCGAAAGCATAATTCTGGCATGGCAACAGGTCTGCACATCTTCAGGAAAAAAGATCAGAACCACAACCCATTTGCGTAACCACAGCCAAAAATTGAGTGTTATAACAACATAGATTTCTCATGTAATCATGGCCGCACGACCCGGGTGGCCTATTTGTTAAATTATTTATAATAACTGCTTACCCTTTCCTGTCTGTATCAGGCAAACGTAATTAAGCGTTGTCTCCTGCTGAAATTGGGAACACGCTCATTTGTTTGTTTGTGAGGTTAATCCTACCTTCTGTATCAATATAGTTTCTTGTTAATTGGTTTCGTCTTCAGATTTCTCCTCTGTATTGTCAGTTCAAATACAAATTCATTTATTATTTTTCACAGGTAAGAAGTCTGTTCTCATAAGGAGTAACAAACATGGGTGTATGTTTCGCGTTTACGGACACTTTCGCGTTCATAATATTAAAAATAAAGTAATGGCCCATGCTAAAATTTCAATCCTAAATTTTCGAAAAACCATTGAAATGTGAGTAATTTCTATATTTTTCCAGTGTAGCGGTCTAGAAAAGCTTTAAAATTATGCCTCATTTATGTATATTGATAAAGTATGAAGGAAGTTATGACGTACCGACAATAAAAGCCCTTGAGAATAATACAATATATGATTAATTAATTACTCATAGTTATTGTATTGTATGTATTGACTATGATTATACAGTATGTTAAGAAAACCCTGTCCGACCCATAAGGATAATAAAGGTTAGGTAAACACATGACCAAATATACCTAATATAAAATTTTACGTAATCATCATAGTACCAATACAAATGAATTTTGAAATAATCTTTTTTCCTGCGAATTAATTCCAACTTCCCCGAAATTTGGTAATTTTTAAAAAAGTGACAACACCGGTATTATTATGAGCGAATAGCGATGCGACCCGCCGCCCGCGGAAGGGTGGTTAACGCACATTTATTAAGTTACCTCTTTTTGCGAAATAATATATATTTTTTTAGGGGGATTTTTTTTATAAGTTTAGCCCGGTTTTGTATACATTAGTAGAATCAGTTATCGATACCTAACAACACCTTCACAGGTCGGACAGGGTTTTCTTAACATACCGTATATAAGAATTAAAGTTTGTTTCGGCTTTTATTCTCAGGCTAGTCAAATATATAAAAAAATATATACCTATCTAGTTTTTAAAATATGAATGACTTGTAATAGAGTTTGTATGTACAAACCTACTTACAAATCAAATTATTTATCATATTGCACTCACTGGCAACTCTTCACTGTACCTGTTGATTTTTGTAGACTATTTTAGTTTATATTTTAAAAATAGCATATCTGTGTTTTTTAATTCCAGCGTATGGCGCTCGTGGATTGCATCTGAAAATCAGCGTCAGATGGTGCGCCTTGTGTTGTCATCTGATATTATGCTGAATTGATGCCCCTTTGGCATTATAATCTTTGTTTTATGTTTTTTATAGTTTTATTTTGCTGTAATGCCACTAAACTCATTTTTCTTTCTTTTCTATTTCACTCAGTCACGAAACCAATGCGCTGAATTATTTACACTTGTAATCTTTTGCATAAATATTTGTTTGGGTAGGAGAACTGAAAGCGCAACCCTGAACAAAGAAGGCGGACGTCGGGACGACGAACCAACCCCAATAGCTCAAGGGTGACTGACTTGCTTCCTGTAGGGTTGCGGATTCGATGCTTATTGAGGTCAAGAATAAAACTTAATCATACCGGTTATAATAATTTGGGGCAGTTTTAAAGCTCTACCTTGCAATAGTTTTATGTTATTATTATTTTTTTGTTATTCTAGTCCTTCTCTGTATGAGTGGAGGCCTGTGCCCAGCAGTAGGATGCTAAAAGTTTGATAATGATGAGTTTTTAAATCAGACTAATTTTACAATTTTTCTCCTTTAAAACTTATTGTTTGGTGATCATTATAAAAATGAACATTCTTAAACGGCTCGTCTCTAAAACGTGTAAATTATTAAAAATAATCGCGCTTCACTACATTAAAGACTTCATATTATGATCCGGAATAATTTACACTAGATTTACATGTACTTTATGACTAGGGTGTACCGATTCGCATTCAAATACGCAATGTCAATGCTAGGGGAGGCGCATGAAAGTTGATTCGCAGTAATTGATCGCCTCGGGGAGCGCCGACGTCACTAGTAACTACGGAGTTTTGATTAAACAATTATTTAAATTATTGGACAGAACCATGACTCTTGTTTTGTTGGTAAATCTTTTGATTATATTGATATTTTACACCATTAAAAACTTAAATTAAGTTTTTAAATCGGCTACCAATAGATACTATTTAGTTACATACCTACTAATTTATATCTTTCTTCTTTAATACGATTTTTCATTGATTTTGTCTAAAACATATAGCAAAAACATATACCAATATAAAAAATATTAAAAACAATAATCGTAATTACCTATGAGTTTTGAAATGAGCTAATTCAGGTTTTTTTTGTTATTAACGCTCCCTACGTGTTCTCTTTTTGATGTTGTGCTTTTATATAAATTATTCAGCTTCAAATGAAATAATACATGTAATTTATTGCTGACTTTACAAAAAAATTAGTTTAACACACAATGTAGAAAATCCAGTCTATACGAACATTTTAATGATTCAATTACTCATAGCGCCATCTGTTATGTTTGGTATTAACTATTAAAGCTAAGCTCGTGCAACTTCAGAACTGTATGTATTGATTACACCAAGACACATGTGTTTAAATATTAATAAAATGTTTAGCAACAAGATAACTGGGATTATTGTTAGAAAGAGATCACAATACCGGAAAATTGGGAAGATATGAACAAGAAAAAGGAAATACAAAGCAAAGCCGAACGCGCAAAAAATTGGGGACAAAAGTATGTGTGGGAAGAAAGAAATTGAAAGTTAAATTGTATTTTTTACTGATCTAAAATACAATGCCATTACATAGATATATACAGGTTTTGGGTAAAACTAAGTCCCTTTTGATAGTCAAGAGGGTGTTCTCCAAAAACTGCCAACCAAAGCACTCAATTAAAAAGGCCTCGTTAAAATTAATCTGTAGGTATGCCGTATGTATCGCTCAGGAGTACCGTGTAAATGTCAGCTTAGCCGTAACTGTTCGGCGGGTGAGGAAATTTACATATTATTAATTTACATAGCAACGTTACCCCGACCGTGCACAATCTGTGTAATTTGGCTGTTTGGCTCTTTAGCCGTTGTCTCGTAGTTAGTCGATCTACAACGTAATCACTCTATTTGGTGACACGGTTAAGGTGTCGGTCAAAGACATTGGGTTCAATAGTAATGTGACCCATTATGAGTAATGGTGATAAAACTAGGATTTGGCTCCATCTACTTATGCTACTTCAACAAAGCAACTTATGTAGATAAAGAAAAGAATTTTATTACCCTTCTAGGATTCTTTTGGGCAAAATTAATAAACAGCAGCCTTATCGGCGAATTATTTTAGTTATTATTTTAGTGTCTATCTATGTAGTAATATCAACTGCCGATTAGGCTGCAGGTAACACGGTGAAAAGACTTTGTAATAGATATAATAATGATATAGGGAGATCTTAAAAATAGTCTTCAAGTTTCAAACAATTTTAATATATTCCAATAAGCTAAAGAGAGATTCAATTCAAACCCTATAACTTAATAATCTCTGCTGTCACTAATCAAAAACAAAATCATATACCTCAACATATCTAATAGAATTACAATTTAAATTCCCTGTTCTCTCGTTAACTACAGGTGTCTATGTAAGTGATAGTATAAACAAACAGTCTCGTTGCTCGCCCTATGGAAGTGCTGTACAATCCATATTTTTTGACATCGTCATCACAGCTAGGGGTGGCTAGAGGCCTCGCAACCCCATCGATACCTACTCCATCGAGCTGGAATGAAAAGTAGTGGGTAATATCTCCCATTTGCATATTTTAATTGTTATAAGAGCACACGCCCCTGCAGTGTGAATGTGGCATAAGCAAACGATTTGCATACATAGACGCAGAGCTGGCAACAAATTTTTATATGTGTAAATAAAGTGGAGTAATTGAAATACATTATAGTAAAAATAGGGGCTGATGTTGTGTGAAGTTTAATAAATATGATCATTAGAAAGTAGTTGCATGTATTACAATTTTGTTGAGTTAAAGGTACAACTGCGTGCGAAACTCAGAAAAGTTTAGGAGACAAAGGTGCAGTCATTCCAATAAGTTGGATTAACGCCAAGATGAAGAAAAATAACACTTTCTTTCTGTGTTGGTATTTTATTGAGTTCACAAAGTTTGGGAAGATATAAATGTTATTGCCCAATATACCTCTTAAGGTGATTACATTGAACAATTAGGACATTCGAAAAATTTAAGTACGTCTTATATAATCTCGGGGGCACCTAAACAATTCTTAAAAGAGTATGGTATGATCCAAACACTGCGTCTATAGATAGACAATCTGTAATTTGCTACGCTCCATACATTTCCAGACACTGACGGAGATATAAATAAAGAATAGTTACTGAACAGTATTTTCGATTAGAGAGATGACGCGAGGGTGCGGGCCGGCGCAGCGTGGTACCGATGACGTCATTACACTAGATACGTCTTTCTTTGTATACCTTGTTTGTATACTAATTGATTTTAACCCTTCAGAACGCGCCGTGTCAGATGGGAGAGAATGAACTGACTCTTTTATTAAATAAACTATAGTAAGGCCATTCACATTATTGCTCCTCTTGTAGGCTCTTAAGCTAAAATAAATGGCATTGGTTCTTTATCTTCTTCTTTCTCTCTCAGTCTATAGAGGTCCACTGCTCGGCGAAGGCCTCACCCAGGGCTTTTTATGATGACCGGTCTTGTGCTGCCCGCATCCATCGACTTTCCGTGACCTTCACCAGGTCATCGGTCCACCTTGTTTGGGACTCCCTACGCTGCGTCTTCCGATACGTGGCCGCCACTCCAGAACCTAAGTGCCCTATCGGCCATCGACTCTACGAGCATTGTGCCCCGTCCACTGCCACTTAATTTTAGAGTTCTTCTGCGGATCTCCTCATTTCTGATTCGATCGTGGAGACAATCTCCGAACATAGCTCTTTCCATCGCCCTTTGTTTAGCTTGGAGCTTTCGTATGAGGCCCATTGTGAGCGACCACGTTTCAGTTCCGTATGTCATCACTGGCAACACACAATGGTTAACTGGTGTGGTATTTTGGACGACGAGAAGATGTAGCATTGCTTCCCGAACACTGCCCAACCGAGCTGGATTCTATGAGACACCTCTTTCTGGTTAGAAGGACCTACCTAGTTGGACTGTTTGTCCCATATACTCGTCAATAACTCCGAGTGCAGAGCAACCAACTAGAACTGGAGTGGGTGCGACATGGGAGTTCGACAAAATCTGACATTGGTTATACAAAAGATTTAGTGCTACTGTTTACCGTGTGTGATATATACATACGTATAAAAATTGTCTACTCTTCATATATTTCAACCTAGTTGTCCAGGACCTGTCATCTTAACCAGAACAACGGACAGGCATCGCCCACAGATATCACTTTTAAAATTTTCCACGTCCCTATGACAAAGTTTCCAAACACTAATAAACACTGGAAAAGTTTGGCCGATAGCTCGACGGGACAGACATCATTTTAACAAATGCATGGTAGATGGACAGAATAAAGTATTATAGAAGTTTGAAGCTAAAGAAAAATCACCAGTCTACTGTATCTAAGTAGACTTTTCTTATCTTTTATCATGGTGTGGTAGTGCTACAGTGCGGTTTTAGGGCTAAGAATTGGCTACCTCTCAACTGGCTGGTTTTATATAAACAGTGTACTTATTTCATTGTCTGAAAAATGAGGGGGAGTAGAAAATCATGTAATTTGATTGTATCAAATGGGATCGACCATTCTTCTTCTTCCAGTGCTTCTTCAACCCTCAAGGTCCGGCGTTAGCTTCTTGTAATCGGTCTTGTCAACCGCTTGTAGGAACAGGTTCGACCCTAAGACTGAAAAATAAATATGTATCGCATAAAATGGGTAATGTTAGGGTTATGTCGATTAGTCGATTTTGCCTTTCAAACGTCGATATGGATTTTCGAAGACGTATTTAAGTTAGTTGACTATATTATAGGATCTATAAATTAATAATTTGGACCACAATACACAGAATCCCACCTAAGTAAAGTTTAATATCCAGAGAGTATCAAAGATTCATGTTACAGTGTTTGTTATAGTAACATTAATATAATTAAAATTTCCTCTTCTGTGGTGGTGTTTATTTTCAACATCCCAATTCCGGCCGCGTTGTCTCAATACGGAATTAGCTTCGTCATAAACAAAGAGGTTAAGTGCCTTATAAATAACAGGGATCTTCTTTACCTTAACTAGATGTTTCGGTGATATTCTTGGCATCTTGTATCATTTCAGTATTATGGTTGGTAGGTAATCTTTTTTAAATAAATCCTTCGAAAGATTAACTAAGTATTTTTTATTATTTTCTTTATTGTTTTAAAAATAATTATTTTTAGTAGTACCTGTTGTTTATGTATTATGACCAACTCCCTGTGGTATGTATTGAGCTAGTTTTTAGGAATTAGGACGCAAGGACTAACTTTAGACTGTAATTTTGCTGGAGAAAAAGGTAGGTACGGCCGCTGTATTTCACAGGAAATGCGCACAACATAATGCGGAAATCTAGGAAACAGTGAAACTGCCACACGGTAAAATCAATAGCTTTTATTACGATTTTGTATTTATAGAATGTGTTGTAAAAATATGTTTTTTCACGATATTCAACAAATCGATAAACGAAAAATTGTTTTAGAACAGTCAAAGTTTCATTACAGAAATAAATGTCGAGGAAATGACCAATTTAGTACAACATACCAAATAAAGATAAATAAGTATTAAAGTTGCCATCAACTATAGGTAGTACAAGTTGGAAGCGCTTGTATTGCACACTCAATGTTATTAATTATTTTACACCCCTGTGTCGTTAGTAGAACATTAATGAATACATCATCACCACAACAACATCGCAGCAGTGGAATCACTAATGCATTTGTACGTAAACGCTGGATTGAACCAGATTAATATTACGTCCGCACTTTAATTGAGTTCAGCGCCATCTATTGATGAGTGGCAACAGCGTCCGATGGTATCGTCTGAATAAATTACATACATATTGTGGTACGAATTCCGCCGCTCAGACCACTTCCGGATAACCGTATATTAGTAACAGACGCCATTATTCTACTGTCCAGTAATTTCGGACCCAATTTCGGTTGTCACGTATAGGTATAGCGTTATAGGTAAAGTCCCTGAATTTTTAATGCGATGGTGTATAAGTACACTGTATACTATTCACGCCATGTATGACATGAGTTTACTTTACAAAATAATAGTAAATTTGTACTTTGATTGTTATCTTAGTTTTATTTTTGTATAAGCTATTATGTTGTGTTTGTTGCGTGCAAGGCCATTGATATTAGCCAGCTTGAAATAACTATCTTACTAAAGATATAACCTTTATTAAGACGATTTAATAGGCCAAATACTTCAAAAAAATAACCGTCGAATTATCTGATACCAACATTCGCTTTTTATTCAAAAACGACTAAGATGTTGCAGGCACGTGCCACAACTATAATATATGTAGGTACTAGGTACAATTTTGTTATATATCTGTGAGATTTCGTTATATTAAATATTACATACAAATGGTTTCGTCTTAGATATTCCTCTTCTCGGAACCCCAGCGTGCGATGGAAGGGCGGAGGGATCGCCAAGTTTGTCCTATTTAAGGGATGTGCCCTCAGGGGTAGTATTGTGTATCAAGTTGGGAAGATTGGTTGGTACATTATTCTATTGTGTTGCGTGATCATCCTACTACATAATAAATATTTTGATATAAATACATTTAGTAGAAATATAACCTAGGTACATAAAACGCGATGTTGAAAATTTAAAACTCAGGTACCTACCACCTGCGGGTAGGATAGATTTAACTCATTCTAGTGCCACTAGATGGCGTTAGCAGTTCGAAAGAGATAAAAGATTCTAATTTCAACATTTTACATAACTGTAATTTAGTGATTCTTTTGCGAATTTTGTGCTAATATGTATTTGAATCGAAATATTTAGAAAACCTTGATTCGAAAATTTTGAATGAAATTGATGTATGTTTACTTAAAGAAGTTCATTTCTAGGCCGACTGAAGCCACTGAAATACCTGTGACAGAAGACTAAGATAATTGAAATTAATTGTTTGTGTGTTTGGTTACTAAATGAAAAACACGCCTTTTTATTCAGGACATGGACATTGAAGATAGGTCCAGCAATAAGCCATCCAAAATTATGGTACCTAAATGTAGTGAAAGTTTTCTATAAGGAAGTAACTCTCAGAATGCCAAATAAGTGGTTGAACCTCATCAGCATTCTCCTGTAGATACTTATCATAATTTATTTGGGATCTGCAACCTATATTTTTTTCTTTTCTATTAGTCGTGTTTTCGGTACTCACTTCCTTTCTAACCTTATTCAGTCTATAATCCATCGTTTCATTAGCCTTTCTCTACTGTTATAGGCATAGACACTCATTCTTAAAAATTTGTTGGATTTTGGCTCAAAATGAAGTTGATGTAAGCGCGAATTGAAAAAAAAAAAACAAAAACTATTAACATGAAACAACAGATTTTAATGTTCATGAAACATTATAGCAATTATCATCAATTATAAATAAAAAAACTGGAGGATTTTCCAAAAAAAATAAAATTATCAAAATTAAGTATTTATGAAAACACTATATTTAAGTTTAGTTAAACTATGATAGGGCAATAAGGTCTAAGAGTTTAACATATAAAACTAAACAAAATGTACGTCTTATATTTGGAGATTTAGATCAATAATTAATAAATAAGTAATAATCACAGTTCAGACTTAAAAATAACACAATTTTTTATTACTTTCATTCAGGACACTCAAAATTGCCAACGTCCTCCTCTGACAAACCAACGCACTCCCCATGATAACACTTTCTGCATTTAAAACATTGCTTCATAGCAGCCTTTTTGTCCAGCTTACATCCGTGACAGTACCAACTCTCATGGTTTTCTTTAGTGCTAATATTATATTTATTCTTTTTTTTTTTTGGTACTGTTTCTATTTCGTTTTTGTACTGGAGTTCTTCGGTAATTGATGGCCTCTCTTCTTACTGTTGGTGTCTTTTCACTGTTTTTAACTGCGGTAGGCATGAGCTGCTTAAACGATGTTCTTTTAAATTGGGCAAGCGGTATATTATCCTCATCACCGTTGGAACTGGATATACCGTATTCAGCCGTCCACATTGTACTGCTCTTACCGTTTCCAGGTTTTCCACAGACCACAATGCTCGTTTCGGGGGCATTGTTGTTATATGTCTAAAAACAATAAACAGAAAATTTAAAAAAAACTGAAAAACAGTCACTTCATGATGAAACGGTGCATAATAAGGCCTATAAATGAATTTTGTAGGCCTTAATAACCGTTGGCCAATTTTGCAAAGAAAAGTTAGAAATACATATAACAATTTAGTTTACATTATACTATTCTAACACAACAGTCTATTGAAGCATGAACTAATTGACAATTAAACATTAACATTATGTGGAAAAATATAGTATTACAAAAAATACTTAAGTTCGATTTTCTGCGGTATTATAATAAATTTAAACTGAGCATCCGTTGACCACGATGAATGTGGCAGCACTGGTGACAGCAAGGAAGCTATCAGGTCGTGCCACGTTTGGGACGCCTGACGGACTACCTACGACTGTGACCACTAGTGATAGCGGTAATTTTAAGTTGTATTTTTGTAATTTATTACCCGACAGGCCTTATTGGCCGCACCTACCTTATACCAAATGACAACCAAAAATCCTCACATTTGAGAATTGATCTGTCAAAATAGTTTCCCCAGTAGCGTCCCAAAGTTATCAGTCTAATAATTCGTAAAGATTACAAATCCCTCGTATAAAGGTCGGGTGTTTTTACGCACTCGATGACGTCACACGTTTTATGTGATTAGATAAGGAGTTTGAGGATCATGACGGTACATTATTGCAGGTAGGTACCTATATAAAATTCGGAAAAATCGTACATGACAGTGATAAGTTATTAAGAGAGGAAATGACTTGCACAATGTTTTGCAATAGGTATTCAAGACATAACGAATGTGTAATAAAATTGTAATTGTTATCTTATAAAAAAATAAGGATAATATGTGTATTGTAGTACAGAAAATCCATTATTTTATTAAGCATAATAATAAAAAAATATTTTAAAAGTAGAGTCAGTTAGTTGCTATTTTTTAAATTATATTTTTTAAAAAGATAGCCTCATCTTTACGACGACATTTGGCTGCAATTTTCAGAGGAAACCGTTGCCAAAAGAAAACTCAAATCGTAAAAATTTCCCGTCTCTCATATAGGTGTGAGCAAATCTCACACATACTTTCAACTAACAGAATTCATATAATTTCGAATTGAGAGAAACGAAACATAATATTAAACTAGATCCATGTCATAGGAACACATTCACCCGGAATGAATTTCCATTAAGTCAAGTTAATAATCCTAGAACCAGGGTTCCGCTAACCTAGTACAGATCTGGTACAACAATATTGAGACTACCAAGCGTAAGTGGGTCGCGCAATGGCCAATATATGTAGGTCTCACGTAAATTCACCATTTCCAAGCAACTGAAGTGATTTCTACAGGTGAAAGAGACACGGGGTTCAAGTAGTGCTGGACACGGATAACTTGTGCTCGCTTATAATTTATTCACACCACAATGCCTGAGGTGTGTTTTACAATTTTTCAATTCCCCTACCGCAGTCCGACCCCGGAGGTTGTACCTGTTAACGTATTTGGAAATGTAAACGAATATTATGAGCAGAGAGGTCACGGCAAAACAAAGTTACTGACGTATATTAGAAAACCTAAATTAAACAGACACATTTGTCTTTAAAAACATGAACGTAGCGATGACATACTTAATTACACAAATACGTTTTCAAGTTTTAACCACCTGTTTTAAATAGTTTAACTCAAAGGCGAGTGATATTGACTTAACGTTTGAAACGATTACTTTTTATTATTGGGCCGGCCTAAGTAAATCTTCACGAGTCCACCTTCAGGGGCACGATAGATACATTTCTCACCTTTGTAGTTTGTTCCACGTGACCGCTAGACTGTGTTTGCTTGCACTTATCCTTTCATACAGACACATGTTTTTCGCAATAAAACTTTTAAATTCACATAAGTAACGCAACTCATCTTGTTTCGTAAACAATGATCCATAGATAGACCACCCAAGAGACGGCCGCGTATTCCCAATATGTGGTCGATGTGATCTGGCATCTGGCGGATTTTATATCTATAATAAATCACAGTGGAATATCGAAAAACACTAACGAAGTGTCGAAGTAGGTCGGCTCGCTTATTCAGCACATCGCATCGGTTTTCACCTCAATTCTTTTACAGCTTTCTGAATTATTTTTCGGAAAACCGATGTGTAGGAGTTTAATAGTCGTGATAGGCATGTTTACCACGAATGTTAAAACAATTTAAGTAACATTTTTATAGAATAAAAAGAATTGATCGATTGTTAGGTGAATTTCGAAACAAAGCAACATTGAACGTCCCGTTCAGGAACCTTTATCATCCATCAAGGACGGAGGTTTAAATGCTAAAGTAGGTATTAATCCAATACAGAATCACATTACCAATGTAATCAACTTTCATCAGTCAGTACTTCTGTCAACGTCGTTCCAAGGTGGTAAAGTACTAATCGTAGTTTTGATTAAGCTGTCGGAAAACACGAATTCCTTTCGATCAATTCGAATCATTTCGAGACATGCATGTTTGAAAAATAACCAAACCGCGCATTTTCAGTGAAGGAGACTAATGGGAAAATTGCTTTTAACCCTTGCAGAGAGTCTGCGTTTATAAGCAATGGCACTTTACTATCAAATAATACAATCTGACGTAGGTAGCTAAGTAGGCTTTTTTATAAGAGGTAACAGGAGAAAGTACAAAACTATTTTCCTCATTTCTCTGCCTACTGTCATTTGTCATGCTTTAAAGGAAACTATATTTATTTTGTATTAGAAAACTTACGTAATTGTAACTTCATCAGCGACCACGCTCTACTTCAAAGACATGTCGACAATCGTGAAGAGAGTGATCATGTGATCACAATTGAAAGTGTCTCCTTTGAAGTGTCAGATCAACCTTTAGATAGTCTCTCAATAAAATCCCACCTACAAGATATTCAATTGTGTAGTGTTTATTACTTATGAAAGTCGGCTAAAACGGTCTAGCTGTAAATTAAAGTGCCTTCGTGTATATGTCCGTAAATCAAGGGAAGATTTACGTCCGCGTTGTGCGCGCTAACGATAAACCTACGGCTAGAGTTACCTTGTTGTTTGACTATTTTTAAATATCTACCAATAGAATATTGGGGTAGGTATATGTGTTTTATTGTGAGAAACTAGACAGAAGGCCAAAACCAATTTACAGAGTTTAATAATTGAAATGGAATTCATCACCATTCTCTCGCGCTTCTCATAAACAATTAATTAAAGTGAAATTATGGAGAAAAAATTCAATTAAGAATTTAATTAGTAAATAGTTCTGTTCTGTCAAATAATGATACGCCATAGATAGTTTAGACGTGTTTAAAAACATGGCGACTAAAAATATGTCAATGTATGTGAGTCGCGGACTAATTTGACAGGTCTAAATTAATATTTATTTTCTGTCCTTTTCTTATTGAGGCTATTTTTTTTCAGCTGGGAGATAAATGTCGGTGTGCAGTCCGCAACACACACACACATATTTTTTATTTTATGTTTTGTATTTTTAAGGATTAAAGCATACAGTTTCTATACCACTTATGTATGAAATATAAAGAAAAAGATGCACTTAACTTAAGTTTAGTTTATTTTGTGTGAGCACGATCTACTTGCTGTAAAGCATGTATTTGTTGGGTTAGTCGTTTATTGACTTGATAGTGCTATGGCTGTTGAGAGTATGTCATGCTCACTCAAATGTCTCGCTGGTGGTGGCGTGTGTGTTGGGTCATTAGGTTCCCTTCAATATGGTTGAGCTGAATGATGCTGATCCATACGTCATGTTCGTGAACGGACGCCGTCAGAGGGGACTGGTCATCTCTTAGCTGCTACGGCGTATTTTAAATTCTGAATTGTTGTTTTTTTTTTTTTTTCTATAATGGACGCTCTCAGCGTACAATATATTTCTGCATCGTTCTCACACGATTGGTTTCAAAATGAATGATGTAATCAAATATTTGTATCAATAGCTTGATAATTTAAAAGAGTGTCCATGGAGTTTCTTGCCCGTTCTTCTCCATAGGTACCTACTCTTTGGAATGGGCGACTAGCTTCACCTTACTGACTGACCGACCTTCTGACAATTCAAAAGTGCCTGTAACTGGTTTATTTGAAATAAATGCTTTGATTTTGATTTTTTTGATTTTGTGAACAAGGGAAATAGCGCCATTTTTACGTTATTGTAGGTAGGTATCTAAAGGGACCACTTTAGGCTCAAGATCTATCTATGCTAAAAAGCTGGAAACGGAGCTGATGTTCAGTTGAACTTTTATTATATAGACCTCATTTCATTACAGTGACATGATTTCACAGGCTGGTTTTTAAGTTTTATTTTTTTTTATAAACTAGTGCTTGACTGCTACCCCGCCTAATGGTAAACAACCTTTGAGAGCAAGGCGCGCCAGTTTATTATAAGCCTATTCACTTCAAAAACTTAACGAATAGGAAGGAAGACGGCAGTTGAGCGAGGTGATGCAATGTTAAACCCAACAACACGACCAACGATATTGCGCCAGAGGAAGATTGATCTGGAGACCCTCCACGATCAAACTCTCGACACAACAACATTTGACGCATCGTACCCGGCACACATCGCAACACAGAGCCGACCTCCGGCTTCACCAGACATCGTACAGGAACACGACGAATCGCTTGGCGGCAAGACTTTGTTTGGTGGGTGGTAACTTCTGCTGGAAACCGATATTATGGCCTACCACCGAGAAGAAAGAGAAGAAGAAGAGAAAAGGTTTACGAAAATGTCCTTTTGGCATTTTATAAGAGTTAATGAAGAGAGAGAGAATCAGAGTACCTATTCTTCTTTTTTAGGATTCTATTTTCATCATATATTTTGCTAAGTAATTAAGATTACTAAACTAGTGATAGTCGACTTTTATTGCTGAACCAAATAATATTGTGGATAGGTATTTTTTATTTTGGTTTTTTCTGTAACATATTGTAAAATAATGCTTTAGAAAGATTCCAAATTAATAATCTCATATTTATACGAGTACGACTGTACATAAGGCTGACTAAATTAAATATCCAAATAATGAAAAAGAAGCCAACACTATTGTCAAAACAAAATAATTTATACATTGCATCATCAATGCTTTCATTAGATTACAGGTTAAATGCGCACACATTTTGAAAATAAACAGTAAAAGTTGTTTGCAACTCAGCAGGGGTGTTGTTACATACATTTTGATTCGATTAAAAATCGATTAGTAGACTCAAAGTCATATAAAATTACTGAAATAAAAGAAAACGAATCCGATACTGAAATAACACGCAGCGTTAACGCTTGCTATAAGATAAACATTGCCCCTCCAGAAATAACGTTTGTTCAAGGTATTTAGAATGCATACACCTTGTCTACGATTTCTATTTAAGTTTTCTACTGTATAAATTGGAAATTGATATAAAAGTATTTTGTTTTCGATAATTTTCTTGGTACATTTTGTTATTAATTTCAGATAGGTATTATACCTGCCATGTATTAATCTTTAGCAGAATAATATTATTAAAAATTCTAAAATATATGAAACTCACACAGCAAAACACAAAAGAAATCTTTAGCACCTACTATGAAAATATGTATGTATGTATTTAAAAAATTGAGCGTTAGCTACTCGCTACTAGATGGCGCTAGTAGTCCGTTTGGCAACATTATTACCCCTACTCCCTACTTGCTACCAAGTTTTCACACTACATTCGTTTGGCAAGCTGCCCCCGACAAGTTTGGAAAGCTCGGATTTTCTGCGAAAGCTGTACAATTTCGACGTACTAATTGCTTAGTTTAGTATTGAGGGTTTTGTAAGTATTGGCAATTTTTGCTACTATGAATAAATAAAAGTACTTTTATAATTGCATAATTTTTTTACGTATGTGGGGTTGTATAATCTAGATTTAATTAAGATCGATGTATTAAATTGTATATAGATATTTTTTTATGAATTATATATACTACAACGGTCTGTTTACATAACCATTAATTTTGATGACGTTACAGCGACGACAAAACTTTAATTTCATCAAAACAAAGACGATACCTATCATTCAGTTAACATTAACTTAACAAGTTCCATAAAAAAAAAAACAAATATAAGGAGTATAAAATTCAAATACATATTCGAAAATGGCGCGCTGAAGTTTCGCGAGATTCTCTGACGTCACAAGTCAAACATAATAATCTAAACAGTCGTTGTATGTTTAATATTTTCCACTACTACATTTAACTCGTCGCTATAAAAAGCCAAAATAAACCTAAACGCCGCTAAGATCGCCCGCATTATCTTGTGATTATCGCGTGTCAAAACATCGCCACGCTCGCGATACTTCGCATGTAATCTGATAAACGATGTATTCTGCACGCTTCGCGCTTCTTACTCATCCCGTTCGCACCCACACATAATGTAGAACGTTGTCTCTCTCGCGCGGTCATCCATTTCATTCATGCGCGATACACCTCGCCAGGCCGCTGTTTACAGACACAAACAAACAGTACAGCAAACCGCTTAGCTTTAAGTACGAGACCGTGAAAGTGATATTGTCAAGTACATCCGTCTCTTTCTAGGAGCCGAGTGTTTAGTTCCGAGAGCGTGGATAGATGTCGCTGGCGGTTCCGTTCTGCAAGCAGTATAGTATAAATGTCACAATAATTTGGGCGCGACGTTGCCGGACTTCGCCACCCGGTGTGGTGGCGGGAGCAAGCCATAAACTGGCTAGTTTGAGGTATGGCGAGAGAACACTTATGTTGTAAGTGTTTAGGTTTATTTTTGTTTGTGTCGTAAGCAGTTGTAAGTTTGTCTTATTGTGTGCGCGTCACGTAAACGTAACGAGCGTGGTATACACACGTACGCGGGCTGTCAGTAGCTAATGCGATGCGCCGTGATCGCTTATTGTGGAGCGCCGCGCGGTTTATAGCGTTTAATTCAATTTAGTAATTGATACGTTTGTCGGTTGACTTTATCACTTTTCATCAACGCTCACTGCTTATTGTATTGTAATTAAAAATGTTTGTTTACTATTATCTGCGTTTCTTTCCATGGTGCCTTTATTGAAACAATTTGTATTAGCTACCCAATCTAAAATCTTCAGCAGAAAATTTATAATCAAAAGATTTATTATAAAAAAAAACATTGAGATGTAGAACTTTAATTAGCATAAATTAGCCTTTAATGAAGTACAAACAAAGGCAATTAAATTAGTATTAAAACGTGTTAATCACCTAGCCGGGTTTAATCTTTTATTAATCTGAACAAGCGGCGCGAATCCTTACAAGAGCAAATTGTCAAAGTGACAACTCCCTAAACACAGTAATTCACGCTCGGCATTCTTCGATACTCCGTTTGAGCCGTTGCGGTGCACACATACGCAAACATACATTTATTGCCTTAATACGTTATCTATATCAAAGAAAAACGTAACGTAAGTCCTTCTGACAGAGTCCATATTCGCTTGCGTGGCACTTACGGCCTTCCTAACATCGATTGTGCTCACACATATGAAACATTTATGAGTACAGTAGTAGAAGCGTATACAGTATGACGTCTGCTATTGTACCTAATATTATAAATGAAATGTGTAGCTTTCACGAGGGCACACAGGCGAAGCGGGTTTCGTCAGATTTTACAAACAGGAATTTCAACTCTATGTTTTAAAGTTAAGGTTGGTTTTCAAAGTAGGGTTATCAGTTGGATTATAATCTTTCTATTTGACACAAAAACGGGTGTCGGTAGTAGCATGACCTGTAATTGTGTGTATTAGGTTGGTTTAATCACAATTTGGAGTGGGCCGCGGTATGGCTTTTAGGCTGACAACATAGCAACAGTATTAAATTTAATTTTTCTTTTGATGGAGCTTTAGGATTAGCTGGTCAGTCATTTTTAACTTAGGTTAAGTTAATTAACTAAATTATTCAGAGATACTGACATCATGAAATATCACCTTTATCATTTTGTAATCACTGCTCTGTTCATTCAAAGCTATACCTAGGTATGCTTATTTGTATAAATAAGATCTTTGCAAGTTATTACTCAGAAATGGCTGTCATAATCATAATACGAAACCATTTTCCGACTTTTAATTTCTGCTTAGAAAAAGTAAAAATATATACGCGTTCACAATAAAAGTCTTACTGAATAAATTGTTCGGCTAAACTGACGTATCAAATTAAACCTAACAATGCCTACTTACACAATAACGTGAAACCGTGTCTAACTACGTGTGTCCCACACATGGACGTTTGACCCCATGCAGCCGAAAGTACAAATAAACACCCCGCAAGTCACTATGGTGCATATTACAGAACGTCACTCAAAACTTAAGCTCTACTTAAGTCTCGTTTGAAGCCTTTTGATTGGTTGAAACTAGTTTTAAGTAAGGCTTAAACAGAGATCAATGCTGAATTTCCTTCTAGAATACGGACCTATATCCCACGTTTTTTGTGTGGCTTGGTGTACACTTAATTTAAGTTCGGTGCATATTATTCTTCTACAATATAAGTTTAGTCCAATCATATTTAGATACTCCATACCTAGTAAGTTTAGATGCGGTTAAAAACATGGCTTTCAGAAAGAAAAAGATACATTGACCTTAAATTTAGTTTAAATTGAAAACAGAAGAAACATCGTCATTGTCGGTGTCGCCTAAGCGGTTTTTGATGAAATCGCGACAAATACCATCTCTAACAAATACTTTGGTATTTTGCTTGCTAAAAATACTGAAATTGGCAAAGAGGCCACTGTTGCCCTAAATACCACTATTGCCAAAAGGCCACGTTTGCCAAAATGGCCACTGTTACCAGAAGAGCCATAATTTCTAAAAAATCCAACGTCAGTTCTCATAATTCTCTCATTACTGAGTAACGATACACAGGTGTAGAGCGGATTACCACCTCCACTGTACACCAACCCACACAAAAAAAACGTGGTATTTATCGGTACGTTCGGCTGCATGGGGTCAAACGACCAAGTAGGGGACACACGTAGTTAGACACGGGTCCAGTTTATTTTGTAGGAATTATTAGGTTTGATCTGATACGTCACTTTAGCCGAACAATTTATTCAGTAAAACTTTTATTGTCAACGCGTATATTTCTTAACTTTTTCTAAACAGAACTTAAAAGTCAGAAAATGGATAGGTAATATGATTGTGACAGAAAATTTTTAATTACTAATTTGCAAAAAAACCGAAATCATATTTTTTATATAATTATTTTAAATATATAATAAAATAATTTCTGTTTTAACCATATGTAGGTATGCTTCCCAGAAAATTCTTAACAAAAAATACACGTAGGTAACAGCTACAACATATATAATGGGTGGCCTGAATCATCATCGTGATCTGGTACTCCACTCCATATCTCCATGGTTCTTACAAAAAGTGCTGTAAATCTGATTTCGGGCCTCATTAAGTCACCGCTGGATGCGGGAGGCGCAGGACCGGTCGCCGTGGAGATCCTTGTGGGAGGCTTATATCCAACAGTGGACGTCTTTCGGCTGAAATAATGTTGATGATGAATTCACGAAATAGTTCTATTAGCTATTCTGGCCCATCGGGTGCTGGATTACCGAGTCTGCAGGTTTAAATGAAAAATTCCAGTAACATTCTACCCAGGAAGATTATTTAAGTGGTATTTAGCACCCGGTATTTACTTGACTACTGTAGGATAAAAATAAATAGAACCATTTCACCTTTTAACATGCACATTTGTCACAAGTGAGCTACATTACCCAACAATTGATCTTCAGATTGTTAACTTACGTAAATGTAATTGCGTATTAAAAATGTTGCGCAAGCGCAATACATTTAAAAAGTTCAGGCGAAGCACAGTGGTGCGTTACAATTCTGTAACTGGAGAAAATTTACAAATATCACTGTTTTATTTTTGCATTTAATTAGATTTTTAGTACTAAGGGTACGTAGTATTGTTTAAAATGAGGAAAAATACTCGAAGAAGCTAAAAACATCGAACTGTAGGGTAACTGGGTAACCCTGGTCGGAAGACAACATCGAACTCAAGGCCACCGGTGCGGGCTTGCGGGCGGTGAGCAGTGAGCAGCTCGCCGCCCGGTCAAGATCAAGCCCGGGTCGACGAAGCGTTACAAAGAGATGTCAGCACATCGTAACGGGGTCCACGAAGACCGATACCTGGAAGTCTTTTTAAAGACTTACAGGTTGTTCAAGGTATTCATGATATGCCCTGGTCGGGAGACAACGTCGAACTCTCGGCCACCGCTGGCGCGAGCTTGTGGGCGGTGAACAGTGGGGACCTCGCCGCCCAGTAAGGACCAAGCCCGGGTCGACGAAGCGTTACAAAGAGATGTCAGTACATCCTGACGGGGTCCACAAAGACCGATACCTCTTGGGTCAGGGTTGCGCTTGATTAATAAAGAAACCGTGGCGCTGGCGCCCAGGCAAGTCAATAAACACTGGTGGGTTATAGTCATTAAAAGTCACGCCCTTCCGCTCTGCCCAGAGCGGAAGAGGTCATTAGATGAATTCCCATACAGGAAAAAAAAAAAAAAGGGTAACATACTATCAGGAGCAATTAGTATCATTTTGACAAGATTACGCACGCAGACACAGTTTTAGAACATATGGAGCAATGGATTAGGAATGTGCATTAAAATGATTAAAATTGAAAGTCATCATCAGCCTCTACTCGTCCACTGCTGGACATAGGCCTCTTTCATGGCACGCCAGCTCGATCCTGAGCAGTTCTCCGCCAGCCGCTACTAGCCACCTTTTTGATGTCGTCGCTCCATCTCGCCCAAGGGCGTTCTACGCTACGTTTGCCGAGACGCGGTCTCTACTCGAGGACTCGTTTACCCCAACGGTTGTCGGCCCAGCGGCATATGTGACCAGCCCATTGCCACTTCAGCTTGCTAATCCTCTCAGCTATGCCGGTGACTTTGGTCCTCTGTCGGATCACCTCATTTCTGATGCGGTCCTTCAGAGAGACTCCCAACATAGCCCGCTCCATAGCTCGCTGAGCGGCTTTAAACTTATGGACTAGTCTGACCGTTAGTGTCCACGTCTCGGCTCCGTAAGTCATGACGGGTAGGACGCACTGGTTGAAGATTTTAGTCTTCAAACATTGGGCTAATAGATAAATTGAGAGTAATAATGTGTTATATAATTAGATTAGCATTTTCGTAAACAACTAATGCCAATTTATCTAATATTCAAACCACTACTAGATGGTAAAGCGCGCTGGTGTATTAGGAGCCTAGTCACTCTAGCCTTGAAGACACTTACATTGTAGTCAAACAGAAACAACGCCGCTGGCAAATTGTTCCAGTCCCCCGATGTTCGCGATATAAAAGACGAGGCGAAACGCTTCCCCCGGATCGTAGTGCTACAATGTAAGTGTGGATTAACTCGCCATACGACAGGTCGTCCGGTGATGGAACGGAGATGGGGGAAAATTGAATCATGCAATTCCCTCGCACACTCCCCAAAAGCCATGCATCGATATTCTAAGCTACTCATTTCTTTGTGAATAGTTGTAACGTTTGAAATTAATTTTAATTCATAAAAACAAACAACGTTAGCACGCCGGGAGTGCCGGTATAAGTGAAAACTTGAACATTAACGTTGTGCATTTTTGATTATTTTAACCTATCAATTTTGATTTATTAGTTTAAAAACATGAATTTTACAGGTATACAGACGGTCGAGCCATCAGCTGTCACCATACGTGGATGCGAGTAGCAAGCTGTAGTACAAATACACACGAACCCTCACGCAAGCGCCCTGCGCCTCTTAAACGAAACAGCAGAAGCACACAACATGCATACATTTTCACCGCGTGGTAGAAAGAGAAGGGGATATTACGTAGCGCCGACGATCTACTGTCTCTCCGTCTTATGAATTCTCGATCAGGGTCACGTGTCCTGATGGAATTTTAATATTTTTTACCTACGGAAAAAAATATACATCGCTGCTAAAGAAGTTTTTATTTAAAAATGAAAAGTCTATTTTTACAGTGTTTGTAAATACGTGATCACCACCAGAGTAGTTTTCTGTGGCCCGTTTGTGGGTCCGAACCCTGATAGACGCTTTACATTGTGTCATGACAAAACTTCGTGAAATTCGAAAACATGCGACATAAACATTCATACATCCGTACAAACTTTCGTGTTAATAACATTAACCGCTCTATACTATATCTCTTTATACAACGTATTTTTTTCTTGATACGAAACCTGAATATAGTTTGTTCACTGTATCGATTCTAATAATTTTTACACCACGTTATATTTTCCTAATATATTAAAAAAAATATGCAGTGTGGTTGCCGAGCGCACGGCACAGTTTCACAGTGGATCATAGTATCCTAGGGCCGCCGCGACGCGTTGACCATATTTTTGTAGGGACAACCAAGAAACATAACAAGCTCATAACTTTGTGATTTCTCATGTTAGCTTTTTGAATATTGTACATAAATTCTTTACATAAAAATACTGGACACGTGTCCACGTGTCCACGTGTCGTGTACGTTTCGCATATATAAAAACTGACGTTATATAACGTAAATCTTTCAATTAGATTAATTATGTAGGAGGAAGTAGGATTTCGATGCTCAAAAGTGGGCTTAACGTGACTAATTTTGACTTGAATTATAACCCCTTAACTCTTCAGCCTAAATTGATGTCTTTATCGATTTTTCTTCTTAAAAGAGGTCGTGTTTAGCCCACAGTGCGACGTTAAATACTTGGCGGTATTATTGTGGCATCGAGTCCACCGGCGGCCGGCAAGTAAATTAGAGAGCGACCGGACTATAACTAAGAGGAGTTCAACTGATGCGACTCCACGAAAGGTTAACGTGGATGCGACCGTGGAATCGGATGTAAGAGCTTTTATAGAATAGAAGGAAAGAACACAGGAAAGCACAGACTTAAAGACACACAATACATCTAGCATAAACATACATCAGGTAGATGCAAACAAATATCAAGTAAAAAGTAAAAACTCCGGTGTAAAAAATAACAGTAAAGTGTGCCCCACGGCTGCACCAAAAAGGCCCAGAATACTCTTTATTATGTACACCATATACATTACAGAACATACATATAAAGATTATACAAAGGGTGACACAATAGGCGGTCTTATTGCTAAGAGCGATCTGTAACAGATAACCTTTTTATCTATTTTTCATGATAATTTATTAACTAGTTTATGCCCGTAGCTTTTCCCGTGTAGCTTAATCAGTCTGTGATGTTCCCACTGCTGGAATTCAGGCATTCTTTCGCATAAAAATATGTTTTTCTATATCGGAATCGATTTATATAAGCTTGAGCTTCAAATATTTGTACTAGATAAACACTAAAAGAGCTGTTTTAATATTCATATCCGCATGATGGATCACAGGTTGTATTGCGCCATATGATGGAGCCCAGGAATGAGCTCCATATGCGCCATATGATGAGCTAAAGCAGAGAATATATATATGTATCAAATTGCATGTGGGTACGTGTCCCATCGCTATTTGCGATTAGAAGATGAAAACCAATTTTGCAAAATATTCACTGCCAATTAACTAACTATTTTTGGTTGACTACAAAAAATTTACAAATACAATTCGCACAGCATTTTGGCAAAATACAGCCTGAAAATTAAGCCTTTTAATTCTAAACACATTCTAAGACCCATACTGCGGAGTTTTAGACTCCACGTCGAACCTATTACAATTTACACTCAAGCCAGTTAAAACGGTCAGTCTAAGGGAACGTCCACACTAATCCCCCGTTCGCCAGCACGAGGAATGCAGCTCTGCGACTGCAGTGATGCATATCGTTGTACTTATGGTGGCGCATATGTGTCCCCCCTCGTACCGCCGCTCCGCGCTCCTCCTCACCGCTACCTGCCGTCTTTGTCTTTGTTCATTATGTTTAAAGGGATATAAAAATGCGGAGACTACTGCCTAAACTTACGTCTTAATACTTAAAAATACATTTTTTTTAAATTATTTTTTGAATATTGGTCCTTGACAGAGAGTGGTGAAAAAAGAGTTTGGGGTAACCATAAAAGTTCCATTGATAGACAAAGGCCTATCAATGGAACTTTTATGGTTAGAAATAATACCTAATTATACAATATTAGATATATGATGAACTATATCGTTGCGAGACCCAAGACAGTTGAATCGTTTCTCCGGGACTCGTCGAGCTTCATTGCTCGGCGTTTTTCTGGCGCTTTCCACTGTTGATTCTGGCTTTCAGGAGTTGCAGTGGGAGGGTAAATGTGTGCTGGGTTTTGTCCCAAAAAAAAAAATATGATGAACTAGTGCGCCCCGCGGTTTCACCCGCGTATATTCCAATCCCGTGGTAATATCGGGATGAAAACGTGATTCCTATGTATTATTCACTTGCCAAATTTCATCTAAATCCGTTGAGTAGTTTTTGCGTAAAAGGTTACTCTTTTACATCCCTCCATACTCACAAACTTTCATCACTAGGATGATGATTAGGTAAAGAACTTCTCTGAATACAGTTTACTTAATCTGTTTTTAAGAAAATAACTTTGAATTCGTATTTTTATTAATTACATTATTACGTCATATATATAAAGGTACGTGTTAATACTGAACGAATTTAACTAAGAAGTTAAGAACACTCCGTTCTTAGTTAAAATGACGATGACAGCGGGAAAACCTGTTTACGCTGTTATGTTTCAACTGTATTTTTAGTGCATGATCTTGAGATCTATTTAGCTAAAAATGTATTGGAAATGAAGAATACTATAACTAAATTTACATTCTTAATCATTTCTTATTTAATTAGTATTTAAGCAGTATTTATGTGGAGGACCCTGGTTCCGAAAGAAAGACTTCAACGCGCTGCTGCTCTAGCTGTATTAAAATTTAGCGTGTCGTGACATAGACAGGTTTAGGCTGATGTAACATGTTCTTTGACCTCTGATTATGAGGGTATACCCTTGATTTTCAGACGGATTGGTGATTGCAGTTTTGTTAAAGAAATTATGACCCGTGCATCTGCAAATAATGGAGTACGTAGTTATTTAATCATTTGAGTCTATTAATCCAAATTTATATAAATAGCAACAACTAGATATCTCCCAATACAGTTTATCTGCGATCCTCGTAACGTTTTATATATAGGTGACATTGATGTGATTTGTACATGTCATTTGATTGGTCATAGTGCATTAGAACCCAGGATAAAAAAAAAAAAAACTAGCACATCTATACCCTTCTCTCGGTCATGATCTGTCTGTCTTAGAGCGTAATACAAAACATAATATGCCCCTTATTCATAAAAACTGCTTACAGCTAACGAGTGATTAGCGATTCTTTAACCATACATTTTTGACCTTTTAACGTCACTTAACTTAAATCATCCTTTATGAATAAACACCACAGTGTTTAAGGGGTTTATTCATAATCGATTTTTAAAGTTAAGTGACCTGCAAGCGTCTAAAATGTCTGTTTAAAAAATCGCTAATCACTAGTTAATTTTAAGCAGCGTTTATGAATAAGGGGGCAAATCTTCAGTTTATAATAGGGGTCATCCATAAAGTACGTCACACATAAAGGGGGAGGGGGGTGTCGACAAAGTGTGACATGGTGTGACAAGGGGTGGGTGGGGTACTAAGTTTCGTGACATCACATTTCAAAATCTAATATATCTAATACATCGCGTTATTTGAAATATTAGTTATAAAGTAAAAAATATTTCCAACTCTATTTTTGGGACAATACGGTTTAAATTGCTTTCTTTACGGGCCTACGAGCCCTTTGAGTTTCTTTATTTTTCTTTTTCTTTATATTCAATAGTTTATTGCTTTGTTATTGTTTCAAATGTTTGATATAATGTTGATTTCATAAAAGTACTTTATTCAAATGAAAATACTAAATTCGGAACTGCTGTTTTAATTTCATAAAATTTTCGATGTGAAATTCAAAACATGTGATGTCACACTAGGGAGGGGGGGGGGGGTCTCAGAAATGTGATCACCTGTGACAAGGACGGAGGGGGGGCTCAAAAATCATGAAATTCGTGTGACGTACTTTATGGATGGCCCCATATTAGTTTAGATAAATCCACTTCTCTAAAATTTTGTGACTAAAATCATTTAACTGATATGAATTATAATCCGTCAATTAAGATTGGCATTTTATTTTCCGCGATCCAATTAGCGAATGAGACTATTTCATAATTCAAGCAAGTATTTATTTACGCTCATTAAGTCTTCATCTCCATCAGCCTTAAGAGGTCCACTGTAAGATAAAGGCCACCCCCAAAGCTTTCCACAATGACTGGTGTTGTGCTGTTCTCATCCATCGGCTTCCCGCAACCTTCACCAGGTTATTGATCCACCTTGTTGGGGGCCACTCCAGACCTTAATGCCCCATCGGCCACCGGTTCTACGAGCAATGTGCCCATCCCATGTCTGTCTGTTTATATAAAAATTAAGGCATTTAAATCGACCAGCACTCCGGTAATGCAAAAACGCTATATAATCACATAAAAAGCCTGTCACACTCTCATTAAGTACTTTATTTTTAATTCATCAATTCCAACTCCATTAATTCACAATTCCAACCACTCAACTTATTCAGTTAATTCAATAATTACTGATGAACGATTAAAAATATTCGATACTTTGCAAACAGCTTTGCACTTTAAAAGACTATTCGTGTCCCTATAATCTGAAAAGAGAATAAAAGGCACTATGGTTTGCATTGAATCTCTATAGCAATATCGTTTTTATCTTTTACAGAAAACCGTAAATGGCAATCACCTTCCATTGTAATGTAACCTCAATACCTAATAGATAAGTTCTTTATTTCAATGCAAATGTCTGGGGTTTGCGCTCTTGTGACTTCGAGACAGGCTGTTGTGTGAGTCAAATTAAAGGGTGTTTTTCTGTTCAGGGGAAAATGTATCAGGTAATAATATAGCTTGGTTAGATGAGAATTTCAGGGGAGATAGGATTTATGTTTACTTACTTCTCTCCTACATATTCGTATGATTTGCTAATGCATCTTTGCAAATAACAAGAGTCTCTACTCTTGTTATTTGCAAAGATGCATTAGCAAATAATAATCCCTAAGTAGTCCCTAAGTAGTCTGGGAATAATATCTCAAATAGTATGGGGGTACTTTGTGTGGTATCGGTAATTGTGTGTATCTTATAAGATTAAACTAGCAACTTTGTACTCGGTAGTTGCTAATGAATCTGAATGGGAATACTGTAGGTAATCGGCAGTATAGCTCCTTTAGTCTGTCAATATACGGCCTATAGCCAAGTTGTTGCGGTCGTTTCATTTTGTTATCCAAGTACTCTTCAGTGGCGACGGGCAGCTTAAGAAAACGCTTATTATATCTCACTTCATGTCGGTTATACTGGATATATTTTTGATCGGGGCGTAGGAGTTTTGAGTCCGTTATAAAAATAGATGTTGCACACATTTTTCCCGCGTAGGTAGGTATTGTAGAGTCATATGCTGAATTCATGGTACTCTGATTAGAAATGCCTTTTCTAAATTATAAAAACTTAACAGAAACACAGAGCAATAAAAAAATCCTTTATTTTGCACCATCAACCTGTACTTCTCTCCCATCGCATCACTCTTATTAACTTTCAAAATATACTGACTCCGCTGTTAAATTCGTCGACGTACTTCGAAATTTCCACACGACACAACCTTTTTCAAGCTAGCATAAACATGTCTCATGCTTATACTATATACCAAAGACCTATGATGACATTGAATTATTGTTACATACATAGTTTATTTGAGCGAATTCATACGCACACAAACCCACACAACAGACACACGCCTCGCTACACTTCACACACACACACGCACCGCTACACAACATACACACACACTCAGCCCCACACAACACACTAATCTATAGGTACACTTACTCATCACTCCCCACCCTTCCACACCCACACAAACTCACACTATTACGGAATTATATACTAAGCATTTTGAATTATTATTATTCTCTGTTTTCTTTTAATTAGGAGTTGCTATCCAAACCCAATTTACTTTCCTTTCTTTTTTATTTAAGTTTTGCTTTATGTTATTTTATGCAACTTTTATTATTTTAAAACATATATTGAGGAGCGGGGCCTTCTAGCACAGGTATAGTTTTTACTTAAAAGGAGGTCCCTACGTAAGTACTGTAAAAGTTTGTACATGTTTTCGAAATAAAATTCTTTTTTTTTTATATCCTTACAAGTTTCCATTGGAGTTTTGGCGGGAAAGTCAAGCTGAGTGTCACGCTCGTTTTTCATTGAACTTTTAAAATTATTTATAGTGTTGTTTACTAAATAAAAGTGCGTGATTTATGTAGTAAAAAGTACATTTAGTAAATAGTTCATAAAGAACAGTGAAATATCGCTGCATAGTGGCCACATCATGACTTTGCCCCAAACCTCACTAGTAAGACGGGTCACGCGGCCGTCTTTTTCGTCATGGATAATTCATAATTACGTGACATTGGCTAAATGCACAAACTGTGCGAAGCCAAAAAATAAAGAAATAATAATAATAAGTTTCCACTGCGGAGTCACATAGCTCCTCTCAATGAGAGGAAGTGCGCTGTTCACCACACAGCCTCGATGGCCACCACCACACCTCACCGGTGGCAGATGTCACAAGTCTTAGAATTTTTGATTCTAGTACATGAACAGAGATGAAGTTTTCCTTCGCCGTTTTGGGAGCTACTGCTTGCTACTGCAATGAAATGAATGAATGAATTACAAATACCGCGTACCTCGAGGGACTGGAACAATTTGCCGGTGGCTGTGTTTCCGTCGGACTACAATTTGAGTATCTTCAAGGCTAGAGTGAATAGGCTCTTAATAAACTAGTGCGGGTCTTATACGAGGGTTAAACTGAAAGTTCTTAGAAAATCAAAAACTGATAACATTAGCCAGTTATTAGTTTTATTATATCTTTTCAAAATATTGTCCATTCACGTCAATACACCGTTGCATGCGATGGAACCACTGGGAAAAGCACTTTGCCCACTCGTCCTTAGGGGTCTCTTCAATGGCATCGCGATACGCAGCCACCGCTTCTTCAGCATTCATAAACCGCTTTCCTTTAAGTTTTTCTTTAATTTTTGGAAATAAATAAAAATCACAAGGCGCGAGGTCGGGACTATACGGCGGGTGACCCAGTAATTCAACGTTTGATGTCGCCAAATAGTCGATCGTTCGCTTGGCGGTGTGCGACGAGGCGTTGTCGTGGTGAAGGAGGATCCTACTGCGAGGTCGTCTCTCTCGAACTTTTTCCAAGACAAGTGGCAAACAATTGGTAGTGTACCATTCTGCAGAAACTGTTTTTTGATCCTCTAACACAATTGTTGCGAAATGAATAGGTCATTTCGCAACAACCTTCCAAAGAACGAGGCCACCAATTTTTTTCCCGCACTGCGATCTCTCTTCACTTTAGTTGGCAACTCCTCGAAAGGAAACACCCACTGAGCAGATTGTCTTTTGATTTCAGGATCATAACAGTAAATCCAGCTTTCGTCACCTGTTAGTATGTCGAACACAGCATTTGAGTCACCTCAGTTAAATCTTTCAATCATTTTACGGCACCAATCCACACGATGGAGTTTTTGAGCCTCAGTCAAATTATGAGGTATCCACCGGGCGCAAAGCTTCCTGACCGCTAAATGTTCGTGGAGGATTTTGTGCACTTGACTCATACCGATGCCTAAGCTTGTCCGAATCTGCTGATAGGTCACTCTTTTGTCAGTCTCTATCATACGCCGCACAACACAGATGTTATCTTCAGTCGTCGCCGTAGAAGGCCGTCCCTCACGTAAATCATCATGAGATTAGTGCGACCACGTTTAAACTCATTAAACCAGTTGTAAACAGTCGCACGAGATGGGGCTTCATCGTGAAAGGCCAATCGTAGTCTATCATAACTTTCTTGTTGACTTAAATGACATCGAAAGTCATAAAAAATCATTGCACGAAAATTTTCTCGTGTTAAATTCATGTTGACGTGACACAGACAATTTTCAATTTGCCGCCAAATCGTATAACTAATGACAAATGAATGAAATATATACTCAGTAATATTGCCAAAGAGTTCTATTTTCAAATTTTAGAATTATTTTTTTATTATAATTTTTATAAGTGGCCAGTTCTAAGAACTTTCAGTTTGACCCTCGTAAGAAGGCTCAAAGTCACTCAAAGGGCAATGGGAGAGGGCTATGCTTGGGGTTTAACTGCGCGATCGAATCAGGAATGAGGAGATCCGCAGAAGAACGAGAGTAGCCGACATAGCCCGAAGGATTGCAATAAAGAGGCAGTGAGTGGGCTGGACATATTGCCCGTAGGATCGATGCCCGGTGGGGCTGACGGGTTTTCGAGTGGCGACCACGCACCGGAAGACGTTGCGTGAGTAGGCCCCCGACAAGGTGGACCGATGACCTGGTGAAGGTCGCGGGAAACCGCTGGATGCGGGAGGCGCAGGACCGGTCGTCGTGGAGAACCTTGGGGGAGGCCTATGTCCAGCAGTGGACGTCTTTCGGCTGAAATGGTGATGATGATGATGAAACTAGTGCGCTTTACCATCATCGGGATCAGCGGGATTGTGGTCAAGCGCTAGTTTATAATTTATAAAAAAAAGCAAGCCATCGACAACATAAAATAATTGCAAGAATTGTATCTATTTTGCTAAGGGCCTGATCAGATGTACCACAATAATACCACTGGTTTTTATAAAAAAAAAATAGTCTATTCACACGGACCACATTTGGTCGTCAAAATCAACGAAACGGCGATATCGACCACATCAAGGTGATGTAACAGCCACGTTACGTCGACACGTTGACACTATCACCGCCGGAGTCGATGTGTTGGCAAACACAATGCAATCACATTGCAACTATTAACGACAATGCAACCACGACGAAATTTAAGACTATCTATAGCTAACTACTAAACACCCACACGCCCACATTTTGTCGTTGTGATGTATTGTGGTCGTAGTACGTATGTATTTTATATTGACTTCCTATATGTAGTGTATTAGAGTACCTTTATTTTTTTTTAGTGGTTTAGTCCTTAGAAAATAAATAATAAAGGATACATACACAAAGCAGTATGGAGAAATCTTAAACAATCTCCTTGGTTGTTCCGCGGTGGAATTAAAAAATACGAGTACTTTGTTCAAAAGAGGCTTGATTACACGTCACTAGCTAAAAGCCCTTTGTTTCTTAGTTTTCCCTTTAAGATTTTAAAAACAGACATTTCATTGTTTTATTTGTTCTTGTATTTTACGAAATTGCTTGAGAGCTTTCTGGTTAAAAGGCGACGATTTGTTGATAGGGATATCCAAAATATGGCCGAGTATGTTCCTATTAATCAAGCACATTTCCACATTTAACAAGTAATTTAATTTTTCAAGTGTTGGGGTTTGTACCCACTTGATAATAATTGCTCGTAGAATCGGTGGTCGATGGGTCAGTAAGGTTCTGGAGTAGCGGCCACGTACCGGAAGACACAGCGTAGGATGGCCCTTAACAAGGTGGACCGATGACCTGGTGAAGGTCGCGGAAAGCCGATGGATGTGCACAAGACTGGTCATCGTAGAAAGCCTTGGGGGAGGCCTTTGTCCAACGGACCAAGTGGACCTCTATAGGCTGAAGAATAGGAAGGCAGCTTCTAATGTTGTACAAAGCACAGGTCCGCTCGTGTGTGGAGTACTGCAGCCACATTTGGGCCGGTGCTGCGAAATGTCACCTTGCTACTTTGGATTCAGTGGAGAGGCGTGCGAAGAGGCTGATTGGATACCCAGGCTTAACTCGAAATGGTCTCCAAAGCCTGAAGCATACCCGTAGAGTAGCCAGTCTTTCGGTCTTCTATAGAATGCATTCTGGTGAGTGTGCAAGGGAATTGCATGATTTAATTCCCCCGTCTCCGTTCCGTCATCGGACGACCCGTCGTACGGCGAGTTCCCACCCTTACGGTGTTGACACCACTGCGATGCGGACGAAGCGTTTTGCTTCCTCTTTTATACCGCGTACATCGAGGGACTGGAACAATTTGCCAGCGACGGTGTTTTCGTCACACTACAATTTGAGTGTCTTCAAGGCTAGAGTGAATAGGCTCTTAATAAACTAGCGCGCTTTATCATCAACGATCGCATCACTGTTTACCGTCAGGCGGGATTGCGGTCAAGCGCTGGTTTATAATTTACAAACAAAAAAGAAGATAATAATAAGCTGGCTTTTTTTTTATAATTATAAACTAGCGCTTGACCGCAATCCCGCCTGATGGTAAGCAGTGATGCGATCGTTGATGGTAAAGCGCGCTAGTTTATTAAGAGCCTATTCACTCAGAAAAACTGAGCGAATAGGAAGGAAGACGGCAGTTGAGCGAGGTGATGCAATGTTAAACCCAACAACACGACCAACGATGCTGCGCCAAAGGGAGATTGATCTGAAGACCCTCCACGACCAAACTCCCAACACAACAACATTTGGCGCATCGTACCCGGCACACATCGCAACACAACTGCTCAGACCCGTCCTCCGTACGGCGTTATATACATACATACGTAATCAGACTATAATGTTTCCACTCATGGCACACAGGCCTCTCGGTGAGAGGAAGTGGGGCGTTATTTACGTGTGTTCGGCTTGATAGATGTCCTATGTCTTCGCAGTATTGGCTCTAGGATATGACGGTTTCCTCACGACGTTTTCCGTCAGCTTTTCTAGGACCAGTGTTGATGAAATAATTTCCATAAATTAAAGTCCTGAATTGTGCAAGCCGACCGAAAACAACAATAGAAAAATTCGCAAGAGTCGTATCTCATTTGCAAAGGGCCCGATCATATGTGCTACAATAATACCTTTTAATATAAAAATAATAGTCTAACAACACGGACCACATTTGGTCGTCAAAATCAACGAAATGGGCGATCGACCACATCAAGGTGACGTCACAGCCACGTTGCAAAACACAACGCAATCACATTGCAACTATTAGCGACAGAAAAGCAACTGATAGGGTTCGAATTTAAGACCTATAATTTGTAAGTCGCGGCTGATATCACTAGGCTACCGCTGGTGTCATGCGTGCATGGCATGTTACGTATTTAGTAGAAAAAATAAACAACTAATTTCAAAATCAAAATCAGAGTAAATGATTCAAATTAGGCTTCGAATCAGTACTTTTGGAACGACAAAATTACTTAAGACCGTCCCCTAAAACGTCCACTCTTTACTACTAATGTTTTCGTTTAGAAGAATAAACTGTTTCGGTAAACCTGAAACCTGAATTAACTCATGTTTCAGGTTTACCGAACCAGTTTAAGTTGGAACTCAAACATACCAACACATAGATAACTATAGTAGCTCCTCAATACTAGTAGCAAATCCCAAACCGCACTAGTTATTATAAATTAATATCAATCTCGTTGCTATATACCAGAGAGATCGAGGCCCGCCCTGAGATTCCAGGAGCCAGATACATTATTGTGTTACATTATGTGAGCATGTGCTCATAAATACTCTGATTTTTCATACAAGTATTGAGTAAAGGATAAGTAAAATTTGTGCGTCAGTGAAGCCTATTGCAGAAACATTTTGAACGTGGATTTGCAGTTTAACTTGACCTTTATAGTGATTTTTTTTAGAGAACTATATCGCTATCGCGTTCTACGGATGAACATGGATAAGACGAAGATCATGTCGAACTCTCATGTCGCGCCCACTCCAATTCTAGTTGGTTGCTCTACACTCGAAGTTGTTGTCGAGAATATATCTGGTACAAATAGTCCAACTAGGTAGGTCCAAGTTCGAGAAAGAGGGGTCTCGTCGAATCCAGCTCGGCTGGGCAGCGTTCGGGAAGCTACGCTACAATTTCTTGTCGTCCAAGATACCATAGTGTCTCAAGACTAAAGTCTTTGACCAGTGTGTGTTGCCAGTGATGACTTACCGAACTGAAACGTGGTCGCTCACAATAGACCTCATACGAAGGCTCAGAGTCACACAAAGGGCAATAGAAAGACCTATGCTCGGTGTTTGTCTGCGTGATCGAATCAGAAATGAGGAGATCCGCAGAAGAATCAAAGTCACCGACTTAGCTCTTCGAGTCGCTAAACTTAAGTGGCAGTGGGTAGGGCACATTGCTCGTAGAACCGATGGCCGATGGGGCAGTAAGGTTCTGGAGTGGCGGCCACGTATTGAAAGACGCAGCGTAGGAAGCCGCCAACAAGGTGGACCGATGACCTGGTGAAGGTCGCGGGAAGCCGATGGATGCGGGCAGCACAAGACCGGTCATCGTGGAAAGCCTACCAACGCTTTGGTAAAAGGTTGTAGGGTGTTGTTGGCATGTTTTTATGGTTATTTAAAACATGCTTACAAGTATTTATACATTTCTCCATGATTTATACTATCAAAACATTTAAAATAAGATATCGGAATAACTCTTGTAAGATTAAATTTAGCAAGATTAGGTCGGCGACTCCTATCGTAATATGCATTTTGAATCAATCTCAAAAGTCGAAGCCCCTTATAAAGTCTAGACATAATCTTGGTCACAATTTGTGATATGATACTTGGCAATGGTGCAGCTTTCTATCACTGAAATATTTTTATAATCGAACTAGCACTTAGTCAGGAGTAGTTTTGTCAGGATTTCAGGCAACATGTAGGGTAATAAACTTTGTATTAACAAAGCTTTAAAGAAACCAACCAATTTCCACTACATCCAAAGCTAAAGTATCATAGGTGCAAATCTTTTCCTAGCATCGCGTAGACGTCACCATATTCGACAGTGCTACAATGTAAACTGCTACGCCGCAACAGTTGCTACGAACGCTACGAGATTCGCACACCTAGAGGAGAGCTGAATTAAGTCCAATGTTGGTATAAAGCTTTGATGATTTCTAACATTCTAAATATTTGTGATATTTAGAGCTGGAGCCGATTGTATTTACGGTGAAGAAAATTTGTTCTTCAGCGGATTGATACCAGCAATTTGCCATCTCATACCACTGAAGAAAATCTGTTATATCTTGAATAAACGGACAATTTAAGTATTTCCTGACTTATTATAAAGGTATAAATGTTTGAATCCACATTCTGTAGAGTACAAGTGGTATTTTATCTTTGGGAAAAAACTAGGCATGTGACGATGTATTTGTTGGTAGTTAAAAATAGAATAATATGAAATAAATCTGAATCCGAAATTGTCACATTACACAGTCTAATGTGACTATTTCGGATTCATTAGACATAAGTGGTCTATTATTACATGACACTATGAATTAATAGGATACACGTATGGTACACTATTATATATTTCGTGTGACCTAAATCTTAAGGCACGTCACAGATTTCTGTGTAAAAATGGTATATTTAACTCAACGAACCGTCGTGACTTAAGTGCGAATTTAGGTCACACAGTGCTTTAAACGTTTTATATACCTTCATTCATCATCATCATCATTTCAGCCGAAAGACGTCCACTGCTGGACATAGGCCTCCCCCAAGGTTCTCCACGACGACCGGTCCTGCGCCTCCCGCATCCAGCGGTTTCCCGCGACCTTCACCAGGTCGTCGGTCCACCTTGTCGGGGGCCTACCCACGCTACGTCTTCCGGTGCGTGGTCGCCACTCGAGAACCCGTCGGCCCCATCGGGCATCGGTCCTACGGGCAATGAGTCCAGCCCATTGCCACTTCAGTGTTGCAATTCTTCGGGCTATGTCGGTTACTCTCGTTCTTCTGCGGATCTCCTCATTCCTGATTCGATCGCGCAGTGAAACCCCAAGCATAGCCCTCTCCATTGCCCTTTGAGCGACTTTGAGCCTTCTTATAAGGCCCATTGTTAGCGACCACGTCTCAATTCCATAAGTCATCACTGGCAACACACACTGGTCGAAGACTTTTGTCTTGAGACACTGCGGTATTTCGGACGAGAAGATTCTACGTAGCTTCCCGAAAGCAGCCCAGCCGAGTTGGATTCGACGATTGACCTCTTTCTCGAAGTTGGACCTTCCTAACTGGATAGTACTGGATATACCTTACTGACACAAAACTGTGTGTACCAGTTGTTAAGCTAAACACTTTTCAAATACGACATTATTATGTGGACTCTGACGTAACACTGCCCCTAGACACACGTCGAACAAGTCATCGTCATCATCTCAACGTTAATCCCAGTTGCACCCGAAGCTTGTTCAGCTTTGGAGTCTGGGGCCCGCTTTACCAGTCTAACTGCTGATTTTGGGTAAACTTCGATATTTTCCGTGAAGCGACTGCCGTCTGACCTCCTCCACAACCCGAAGGTGATATCGAAGTAATGCAGTTAGACCAATTGTTGGACTTTTGAGGCCTCTAACAACCCGTAACAACTGTCATTAGATGTTCGTATGGCAACCGGGACCAACGGCTTAACGTGCTTTCCGAGGCACGATCAGACCAGTGCAAATATTTATATTCATGCATACAAATATTTGCACTGTGCGGGGATCGAACCCGCGCCTCCTTGCGCCGCGGCTGCGTTCGCTACCGCTACGTCACTGAGGCTGTCACACACGTTGAATAAGTGTTTTGTGGCTATTATTGTTTATGTACATTCTTGCTTCTCTAATTCACTTTTGACATTGGCAGAATAGTCAACAACGGCTCCAGTTGCCATAAATAAAAATACAATAGAAATTTTGTGATAAGGCTCGTATTTTTTAACGCCATTTGATACTAGCTCCACACAGTGACACACTCTGTGACCTAAAACAGAACTTTATCAATTAAAGTCCCCACAAATACAGTCATTCAGTGCTCCCATAAGAGCAATTGTTTAGTTTACCCCAAATCTTGCATTAGGACGCGGATAACGGTACTTACCCTAAAATAACTATGTAGAAAGCATTGATCCGGCGTTTCCAAATATCGGACGCGCGGCAAACCTTCAGGGTAGATTTATTAGGGTGAGGGACTGTCGCAGGGCGGGCCTCTGTTACTTCGCGATGTAACAAAGTTTTCCACCGATGTTATAAAGTGAATCTTAGATGTATTGGGTCTTGTTTTTGTTTGTATTATTTAGACTGGTTATATTATTTCTAAGGGATATAAAATAATGTAATTAGTGTTCAATAAATGCCTTAACAATTTCATATCTACTACCCATTGACCTATTTTTCCGAACAAAGAAGTTGTATGGGGAAACATTTTCTAACAGATATTCCCCACTTTCGTTTTGTGCATGGTTTAGGACGGCCTTATCCTTGTGCCGTAGGAGTAGAGGCTAAGGATAAGTCCTTAGCCTCTACATAAATGATAAAACAAAAAACATTATTTCTGCTATTCCAAGTCAGAACGCTGTTATCTGTATCTGGTTGTCACTCGGTTTGTGTTTCAGAATTGCTTTGAAATTTTATTGTCATTGTAAAATTTCTTAATCACGTAATTTTACTATCAAAAATTATTTCGCTCTTCAGCATTTTTTCTCGTCAAAGAACCCAACCAAAACACAGTACAGAAAACATAATAATAAACAACTGTATACACCCTTACATTACATAAATAATACCATAATAACATAAGAAACTGGTAATAATAGAAATAATAGCAATAATCAGAACATGGGGTATCATGAACATGATGTAACAAGTCTTGCCTGAAAGACGGGAGGACATTTTTTCAGCAAATTACACGCGCGCCAAATCATTACACTCCCAAACAGAGTCAAAGAGGCAAACCGAACTCTCCTGAAACTTCCGAAGGCTTTCCGGCCGTTAGAGAGGGATGCAAGATGCTCGCCCCTACTATGAATGTGCGACAAGGGATTTATTTTATTATGGGATTATTGACGGGATTATAATGTTAGCTTTCTTTAGTGACTTTGGTGTTTCATTTTTGAAAGGTTTATTTTGTTTTTATTTTTATATTTCACTCTGCTACTATATTTTACGTTATTGTATAGTTTTTTTTTTATAAAGTAACGTATGTTTCGAATTTAATTTTTTTTCCAATCAATAAAATCATATAAAGTGGGAAAAAATAATTCCGAAATATTTCTTCGTTAACTATTTTTCCATATAACTGTAAAAGTATTGTTTGTGCGTGTTCGTTGTATGTTGGGTACCTTTCATGTATCTGTTTGTATGAGTTTTGGTACCTGAAATAAACTAAATTTATCTGTTATTATTTAATTTATCTATTATTTTTTTTTTTTTTTAATCTCGGAAAAAAAAATATGGATTAGTGCATTTTTATTTCTTATTGTTAAACTTGTGTGTTTATTATTGATTTTATGTGAAGTTCTATATCCCTCACATTTATTAAATTACTAAACATATTATTAAACCGATATTTCTATTGCATACACCTGTTTTGTGAAGTGAACTTAATTTAAATGTCTGTCTGTCATAAAATATATAGGTAAAAAAACAATAAGTACCACTTATTCCTTCATGGGGCTTATAAGAAAGCTCAAGGTCACTTAAAGGCCAATAGAGAGAGCTATGCTTGGAGTAGGAACGAGGAGATCCGCAAAAGAATGAGAGTAACCGACATAGCCCGAAGAATTCCAACACTAAAGTGGCAGTGTGCCGGGTACATTGCCCGTAGGACCGATGCCCGATAGGGCGGACGGATTCTGGAGTGGCGACCACGCACCGGATGACGCAGCGTGGAGGTGGAGCGACGACCTGGTGAAGGTCGCGGGAAACCGCTGGATGCGGGAGGCGCAGGACCGGTCGTCGTGGAAATCCTTGGGGGAGGCCTATATCCAGTGAACATGTTTCGGCTGAAATGGTGATGATGATGATGAAGTATCTGTTCTATAAACCTTGTTTTTTTTTAAACCATTGGTAACAGAGCACTTAGTACTGTAAAATGTGATGTAACTGATATTTTACTAATCGAGTAAAGTGTCGGTGGTAGGGCCATGGGGTGAGGTCGGAGTTAGGGGTTGAGCGTCTGTGGGGGCCGAGAAAGTTATTAATTCTGGAGGCGAGGCGCCAGCCTACGTCCCTACTGCAACACTGGAGGCTTACCTTATACTCAGTTAATGTTCTGCTCATATTACTACCAGGCCATGGCCGAAAAAATCTACATTTTGGTCTACGAGTATCTTTACATTTGTTTTTATCAGTGTTTACTATTATGGCGCTTTCGATGCGAATCATTTGAATATCCAAACGGGTTGTATTCGTAAATATATCGCCAAATTAGTTTTGGAACGATTTGTCCGTACTTATAATGTAAATGAAGTGTTAATGAAGTTATGTTCAGTTGTTTGTTTTTTTATTCAGGTTGTGCGGACGACAGCAGGTCAAGCTATTCCAAACTGTCAGATACTCCCAATCAACCTTGAGCCTTAACTAGCTTGATGTGCTGTCCTCTATACCTTATGGCGTTCTGGTAATTCTTTTTTTTTAAATAATTATAAACTAGCGCTTGACCGCAATCCCGCCTGATGGTAAGCAGTGATGCGATCGTTGATGGTAAAGCGCGCTAGTTTATTTAGCCTATTCACTAAAAAAACTTAGTGAATAGGAAGGAAGACGGCAGTTGAGCGAGGTGATACAATGTTAAACTCAATAATATGACCAACGATGCTGCGCCACAGGGAGATTGATCTGAAGATCCTCCACGACCAAACTCCCGACACAACCACATTTGGCGCATCATACCCGGCACACATCGCAATACAACTGCTCAGACCCGTCCTCCGTACGGCTTCACCAGACATCATGCCGGTACACGACGAATCGCTTGGCGGCAAGACTTTGTCTGGTGGTAACTTCTGCCGGCAGCCGATGTTATGGCCTACCACCGAACCGAATGTCTTCCTTAAGAACTACTTGCAGCTCATAAATAAATATAAGGGATTTTCTCTGTAAGTAATTACATAAAGATAGTCTAGAATAAGGCTACCCCAAATATATAAAACCATAGCAGTACCTACCTTAATTGCGTAAACAATATCAATTAATATCTGAAACATTTTGAAGGATCTGCTAATACATTGCTTCATATGTTCAAACAGTGTGCCTGCTCAGTAACGGAAATAACGCCGTGAATGTTGTTGAATTGTTAAAATGAAAGTCATCGCTACTGTAAGTGTGTCGCGCAATTAGGACGTTGAAATAATGACTAATGTTAGCCTACTCTTGTTGAAACATCGACAATCTTGTCAAAAAAGTCAAAACAAATATAATTGCAGCAGCTGTTGTTCAATAAGTTGCTGCCCCCCTGAAGATAATGAAAAAAGTAACAAATATAATGTAGCTATTGCTATCACACAGAACTAGTACAGATAGTTACTTTAAACATAGGAACTTTTGGCTCAATGCCAACAAAACGCCAGACTAAAGTAGGAGACATTATTGTTACATGAGGTTTTCAGCGGTTCCAAGTGCTTTTAGTATAGGTAAGCTTAGAACATGTAACGGAAAAGGTCTATACATTACAAGACAAGGCTTCTTGTGATGATATTCAACTAAATATCATTCATTTGGTATTAACCAAAGAAGCCCCTAAATACTCTAAGAATTGATATCAAATTCTCGGTTTTATATTTCAGTTTCTTAAATTCAAATCATAACAAACGTGTTACCGCGCTACGTAGGTTAATAATTAGACATTACACGTCACACTACCTGCCAATATCACGATAAATCTCTTCCATATTTATGCGTGCCTAGCATCGCAGTAGCCTACTGCATGCGGTGTTCCTTCTCATAACTCCCTAACATGTACTCCAAACTTGAGGAGGGCAAGCGTAAGTATGGCTGACAGCTCCTCAGGAACAAGGACGTTCAGAAAAATCACATGAAAAGATGCAGTATTGAGTCCTCTCAATGGGATTGTTTTCAGCAACACGCCCAGAATGGAGAGGGTTGATGCAGAGGCGAGTAAGCGATTTCGAGAAGCAGCGCGAAGTAGACCTCGATGCTAAACGTGACGAGCTGAAAGCCCGCCAACCCGCAGTCATTCAGTACTATTATGTGAACGGAATCAAATCATATCAAATCAAAGCATTTATTTCAAATAAACCAGTTACAGGCACTTTTGAATTCTCAGAAGGTCGGTCAGTCAGTATGGTGAAGCTAGTCGCCCATTCCAAAGAGTAGGTACCTATGGAGAAGAACGGGCAAGAAACTCCATGGACACTCTTTTAAATTATCAAGTTATTGATACAAATATTTGATTACACCATTCATTTTGAAATCCATCATGTTAGAACGATGCAGAAATATATTGTACGTTAAGAGCGTCCATTATGGAAAACACACAAAAAAAAAACAACAACAAAAAACAGACTAACCCAACAAATAGATGCTTTACAGCAAGTACATTGTGCTCACACGTGTGCCATGCAATAGGGATGTATCCAAGGTATGAAAATCAAAAAAATAATTAGTCCGTCTTACAGATAATAAAAAAAATTAAGACCCGTATTTTTTATTTTGTCGTAATTACCAAAAATTATTGAGATATAGCGTATTAAAGTTACAGAGTGGGGGCTAATTACGTCACGCCGTTCTATATTTTGCACCATGGCGTGACGTCATGCGACATTTCAAATCAGTATATCTTCCTAAGTATTTGAATAAATGAAAAAATAAAAAATACGTGTTCAATATTTTTTATAAAGCTATCTGACGGACATTAAATTATTTTTTAGGATACAAGCCAATTATACAATACTAAGAAATTGAATCTACACAATGCAAAGTTAGTTTTGTCCAAGGTTCAGCAGCTCCAACAGTGTTCCCGAATACTAAGTTTAGCTCCTGTGTAGCACCAGTGCCGAATACCCCTGTCAGCGATGCAATTCTGTAATGTACAATATGCTTGGCTACTTAGTTAGTGTGTACTGGCTTTGAGTAAAAAAAACAAACAATTACAAATTAATGCTTATGTGCCCTGAGAGCGCATGAGCATTCTCAGCGAAGATTGACTATATGTAAAGAAAACCCGACCGATAAGGGTAATAAAGGTTAGATAATCACATGACCAAATAAAATTTAAAACTTTACATAGTCATCGTAATAACTATACTAATGAATTTTGAAATAATCTTGTTTTCCGCGAATTAACTCCAACTTCCTCAATATTTTACATATTTTTAAAAAGTGATAACACCTGTTTCGACGGTATTATTGGATGAATGAATGTACAATACTGGGGGCGTTCTGTTTGACCGCGTGCCCTGTCCCCGTCGCCCGCGCATATTACCATGTAAGAAGAGTTAGGATCACTAAATCCTTCCAATATTGTTTGATATAATTAAAAGAAGCCTTTCGTAAGTGCCAATGCGCCAATTTTAGTTATGAATTTTCAACAAAAGATTCACAATACCATAGCGAAAATGTAACGAAAAGGATTTTTTTATAACCATGTAAATGCAAAATCATGTAAGAATTGAATCCATGGTTGGTTTGGTGGAACCGTAAAATGTGAACTCAAAACTGACACAAAAAAAAAAACTTATTACACGCCAACGGGGTGTTATCGTGTAAACGACATAAAACTAATAAAAAAAAAGAAGAGATCAATTCCGATACCAAAATTTATTTACAAAAAGAAGACAAATAGTAATTATAGAAAAAAAAAAATGAAATTAAATATGAATGAATTGAGACAGAAACAGCGTTAGGGGTCAGAAGATAGCGGTGGCAACGGCCTCCAATGAAGGCTGCAGGAGAGTTTGCGGCCTCCGAGGGAGGCTCAGGAGGTTGGAGACGGCAGCAGCAACGGCCTCCCTCGGAGTTCGCAGGAAGATGGGGAAGGCTGCAGCAACGGCCTCCCTTGGAGGTCACAGGACAGTGAAGATGGTTGCAACAACGCCCTCTCTCGGCGGTCGCTGAAGGGTGGAGACGGTAGTAGGCGTGGAAAAAAACTTAAAAGCTGCAGAAATGTATTTTGAGGCCTCAGGATAGTTCACGCTACCGGCAGTATTATTTGTAGAATCCTATATTATTTGCTTCTTTATTGGAAGCCAGACCTCAATATTGCCCACAGCTCTGCAAGTATTTCTCAAGACACCTCGCAGAGCATCTTTAAGGCGAAATTTGAAATGTCAAAGTCATGCCAATAGAAAATTATTTATTTTAAATTTGAAAGACAAATCTGAAAAAAAAAATAACAAGGCATCAAGAATTTCAACGGAAACGTTGTCATGGTGACATAAATAAAAGCGTTGTCAAAAACTGTCATAATATTGTGTCAATGTCACTAAGTCGTCGAAACTTAGCGTTCAAGTTGAGGGCGGTCATTGGCGAAATTCGCCATTATTGTGAAATAAAATTTTCAAAGAATTTCTATAATTTGTTACACGTGTTATTGGCAAAATTGTGGTATCTATTCCACAGAGGCCATTGATCAAGAGTTGAGTTGAAGTTGAGGGCTAAGTCTGTTAGCTGTTTGTCAATAACTAATGGGTCCTGGAATGCGTAATATGATCTGCAGGAATGAATTGAAATAAGTATGAAAGTATATGCATTATATTACACCGTTAGTCTGCTCCTGGATAGGATATAATCCATATCCAGCTGTCGTCTGCAGAGCGAACCCAGGGGTCCACGCGTAACATTCCCGATTGTGAAAATAATGCCAATGAGGAACTATGCTTTTGTATTTCCAGTTCCGGTAGTCAATCTGTAAGTAACGTTATGTAAGAGTAGCAAGTAAAGCGGAGAAGTTGCTTCCAACTCGGTCTAGCTAAGTAGTTAATTATTTACTACTTAAGAGAAATTGGTACCTCGAATTTCTGCAGATACTTGCCCTCGATAGACCTGACAAATCTTAGCAACTTGTGGGTAAGTAATCATAGCCGCAAGGTTCGTTCGATCAGCTCAAGTCAAACGTGACTTTACCTTATCGATCCCCAGTTGGTCCGTATATCCGTGGCGTTACCCATCAATCATATCAAGACCACGGAAAGCATGCCAAGTCGTTGGTGGCAGTTGTCATTCTTGGATCTTTGGCAGTCGTTACGGCTTGTTAGAAGCCCGAAAGTCTGATAACCCACCTTATTGGATATCGTTTTACCCAGTATTCAGGGCGTGGAGGCAAAGTAGGCAGTCGCTTCATTTTAAATACTGGTATGCCGCTGCATCCAGTTGGAATGGAAACGGACCCCAATATAGGTGGAAAAAGGCTACATAACAAAGGCCACACATAACAAAAGCCATAACATCGGCTGCCGACAGGTTACCGCCCACCAGACAAAGTCTTGCCACCAAGCGATTCGTCGTGTTCTGCCATGATGTCTGGTGAAGCCGTTTGGAGGACGGGTCTGAGCAGTTGTGTTTCGATGTGTGCCGGGTAGGATGCGCCAAATGTTGTTGTGTCGGGAGTTTGCTCGTGGAGGGTCTTCAGATCAAGCTCCCTCTGGCGCAGCATCGTTGGTCGTGTTGTTGGGTTTAACATTGCATCACCTTGCTCAACTGCCGTTTTCCTGCTTGGGTGAATTGACTCATAATAAACTAGCGCGCTTTACCATCAACGATTGCATCACTGCTTACCATCAGGCGGGATTGCGGTCAAGCACTAGTTTAAGTATCTAAATTATACTTATATAAAAAATACATAAATGATGATGGAACTGAAAAGTCTTGAAAGTAGGCTATTTGGGATAAGAGCTTTCAGAGTTTCATTATGAAGAAAGGTAATACAAAATCAAACTTGTTCTTATATACATGGAAAAGTAATCATGTCTATTTTTTTTTTTTTTACTACTGGGACAGAAGCCTAATTTCAATGAGAGGATCGTATACCACACGGGTCACGGTGTTCTTCACGATTATTTCCTCCATCGTGTTAAGAAAAGTTTTGAAGAAATTGTAGTGGTACCTACAAACGCCACAAAAATGAACGACGCGTCATACTGATGTCACACGAATTCTACATCTCGCAATCAGAGTTTACCGTGCAATTAGCATACGTACAACTTCCCAATTTCAACCATCGGGCAAGTGACCGCCAGACATAACATCCGTCTGGTCGGAGGATCCTCCCTTTTCTATGGAGAATCAGTGAACTATATTCGCTGTTACTCATACCTTCACAAAATTATATAGTTACATAAAGGTCCTACTGGCGTACTTACATCATTGAGCCCCACTACCCTTAGTACTTTGGACTACTGCAGCTCATTTGCCCAGTGATGGGACATGAAACAAAACTACCTCTAATTTTTTATTTCAGCATTGCTCTGGCAAACCTACTAATGAAAGGATGATAACACTTTCAGGAATGTTAAAAAAATACGAAAGTTACAACAATGTCTTAACATATTATTAGCTATCGATTTTTCCTCACGAGTGAAAGGTTTTCCTTGAAAACTCCCACTCGTTGGTTTCTTCAAATCAGTTCTTCATGGTAAAGGACAAGGTTATCTCAATGTCACAGAGCACCAACAGTTTCTGCTTCAGCTCAGGGTTACTTTGTGCAGGGGTGTGTGTATTTAGGTGTGTTTATTTATCTAAACGTGAAAGGTTAGTTGCGCTGCGTAGTGGTAATTTGATGGTGATTTTTATGATATTTTAGAATACTATTGTAAAGCCATTTTGAGGAGTACCTATGTAAATTGCCTGTTTATATTTGGAGTAAGGAAATATTTTTATTTATTAATGAAATGAGGAGATCCGCAGAAGAACCAAAGTCACCGACATAGCTCTGCGAGTCGCTAAACTTAAGTGGCAGTGGGCAGGGCACATTGCTCGTAGAACTGATGGCCGATGGGGTAGTAAGGTTCTGGAGTGGCGGCCACGTAGACACAGCGTAGGGAGGCCCCCAACAAGGTGGACCGATGACCTGGTGAAGGTCGCGGGAAGCCGATGAATGCGGGCAGCACAAGACCGGTCAGCGTGGAAAGGGGGAAGCCTTTGTCCAGCATTGGACATCTATAGGCTGAAGATAGATTAATTATTCCACCTTGGTCTTATGAGATGATAGACTTGTGTTCGGAATACTGTACATATGATGTTATGAAGTGCATTATAAGTGCAATGGGCGCACGCGCAACTTTTTTCTCTTCCAAATCATCTCTGCTATGATTGCTATTTTCGCTTGCTTTCTCAAGCATGCTTTTCTTGCGAATGGGAAATCATCAAACGACATCTCCCACTCTGGGCAGAGCGTTTTGGCTGTCAGACTTTTAGCTAAAATCCACAAGTGCTCAGTCACTTACCTGTGCGCCAGAGGTTACGGTATTTCAATCGAACTATCCCCGGCCCTGGCAGTTCTCAAGCATGTTTGGTTTCCGATTATCAAATACCAATACCTTACAACCTTTAAAATGTAAGGCTATAAGGTATACATTCGCAATACATTCACATATATCCAACACACAATGTCACTCAAACATTTGCGTTTTGAAAGGATCAAATTCTTTAATATCACCTTTAGCATTTGCGCTACCTAATATTGGTTCGTATACGATATTAGACCAAAATTACGTTTTGATTAGTGTAGTTCGACCTCGTGTCTCAAGCAGGCGCATAGTAGTAGTACTCATATTGATCTTAGTATGAATATTTGAAGCGGACCCGTCCTTGCAAGCGTGGTAGACTTGGAGATATATAGCGCCGCTATTACAGTATAACGGAATTGTATGACTTTTAGTACCTAATACAAAAGTTGAACACATATCTTGCTTTTAAAGTAACGTGTTTCGTAGAACGAGAAATATTAATTCTATACAGTATGTTAAGAAAACCCTGTCCGACCTGTGAAGGTGTTGTTAGGTATCGATAATTGATTCTACTAATGCATACAAAACCGGGCTAAACTTAAAAAAAATCCCCCTAAAAAAATAAATATGATTTCGCAAAAAGAGGTAACTTAATAAATGTGCGTTAACCACCCTTCCGCGGGCGGCGGGCGGCAGGGCATGCGGCATGTGGTCGCATCGCTATTTGTTCATAATAATATCGGTGTTGTCACTTTTTTTAAAATTACCAAATTTCGGGGAAGTTGGAATTAATTCGCGGGAAAAAAAGATTATTTCAAAATTCATTTGTATCGGTACTATGATGATTATGTAAAATTTTATATTATATTTGGTCATGTGTTTACCTAACCTTTATTATCCTTATGGGTCGGACAGGGTTTTCTTAACATAATGTATATTCGAATATCGACGAGTCGTTTTAACACACACGTTGTAACATCTTTCCTTAAGAACATCAATAGAAAGAAATAAAGTGAGGTGTGGAATATAAAATACAATAAATTATTTATGCAAACGAGTCACCGGTTAACGTTGAAATATTGCAGTGATTTGTGCATTTTAACGCCTTTAATTAAATAATTTACACTAAAGCAAACGTACTTTACAAATCAACATTAATTTACAAAGATAAAGATCTCTATTAGATTTAAATGTATAATCCGAATAAATTCATTAATCTGACAGCGCATTTTAACAATTTAAAATTAAATCTATTCTCAAAATTTGTGGAGGGAATGGAGACGAGTTGGTTAATGTATTAACAACAGGGTGAGTAAAGTTATCGGGTAAACAGTTAAATAATAATAGTCTATTATTATAATTCTCCGTTGTTATTATTATTATTGATCTCAACGTAGACGCGGGAGGTATTAACCAGGATAAGTGTGTGCTTACTTACAGATGTACCGACTCTTCCCTCGTACTCATAGTTGAGACGGCAATCCGATGACTCCATCGGAACGAGATTAGGCCCACCATCGTGGTTACACGGGAGTATTACACCGCCAGCTTCCATACTTCTAGCAGTTACTGAGAAATTCTTCAATCGACAACCCAATATCATTTGGCCCGACTTGGGATTCTAACCCAAAACTATGCTCAATAGTCGTTCTGTCGACTACGAGGTCTATGGAGCAAGTCAGTGAAATAGTGTATATCAAATGTCACTGCATCGTGTCAAGGATTTTTTTGTTTAAAAAGTATTAATTATATATTATGTTATAGTTCAAAGGTCGGTTCTAATAATTGAGGTTTAATGTATCTATAGCTTAAACATTTGCACGCCATCCTATCCTTGTTTTATAATGTATGACAGATAATATATTTATTTTTTAGATGTTAGACAAGCCAAAACCGCTTGTTACCATTGATTCAGTGCATAATTCTGAATCACCCTGCATATATTTTTTTTCGCCAGTCAATTTAACAAACTACCATACATTATGATCACGCATGCTTAGGTATTATAACACTTATATGAGCCAGCAGATTATCGAAATAAAATTTCGATGTTGACATATAGAAACAAATGCTGAATAGTTTCAATTTGGGCGTCGATGTTCCCTACCACTCTGACATACATATAACATTACACATATTTTAGACTAGCTATTTCTGTGCCATATATCCTTTTTTTTTGGACTAAAACCCACCCATATTGCTTCAGTTGCCTGGGGCCACGGTATCGCATAAATAAATATCTCTTTTAAACAACCCGCAGCATTCGAAGATTCCATATACCCTCGACTATGATTCTTCGAATCCAACGTTTTCAATGCTGAGTTTTGGGATTTTTTACACATATAAAACACACAGTATATGAGAAAAACTTACCACATCATAGAGTTCTAAGTAAACATTCGATCGAGTGTTCCTTTAATGTTAATCAATATACTGTCTAGGGCTAGGGTAGGTCGTGTGGACAAGGGCACGAGACACTCTAAGGTTCAATAATATTGTTTCACGATATGGTCTTCAGTGTGATGTAACCACTGACGTTGGAAATGTATTAGTTTTTTAACCCTTTATTTTTTTATTCTTTTTTTATAAATTAAAAACAAGAGCTTGACCGCAATTCCGCCTGATGGTAAGCAGTGACGCAATTGTTGATGGAAAAGCGCACTAGTTTATTAAGAGCCTATTCACTCTAGCCTTGAAGACACTCAAATTGTAGTCCGACGGAAACAGCGCCGCTGGCAAATTGTTCCAGTCCCTCAATGTACGCGGTATAAAGGAGGAGGCGAAACGCTTCGTCCGGATCGTAGTGGTGTTAACAACGTAAGGGTGGAAACTCGCAGCACAACGGGTCGTCCGATGGTGGAACGGAGATGGGGGAATTAAATCATGCAATTCCCTCGCACACTCCCCAAAATGCATCCTATAGAACACCGAAAGGCTGGCTACTCTACGCCTGTGCTCTAGGCTTTGAAGACCATCTCGAGTTAAATCAGGGTCACCAATCAGCCTCTTCGCACTCCTCTCCACTGAATCCAAAGTGGCCAGGTGACACTTAGCAGCACCAGCCCAAATGTGGCTGCAGTACTCTTCAGTCCACACACGGACGGACCTGTGCTTTGTACAACATTAGAAGCTGCCCTGGTGTGAAGTACTGCCGGACCTTTGCGATAACGCCAAGTTTCCTGGCAGCCACCTTGACGTTGGACTCAATGAACCACCCAAAGTTTAGGTTCGAGGAAATCTTAACTCCCAAAAGCGGAAGGCGGTCGGTGCACTCCAAGGATACATTTCGAAAAGTAGGAGCCAAGGTGAACGGGCTCCTTCTTTATTTTATTTATTTAATTCTCTTAACGTTAACTTGGGATTAGTGACTGTTTACCCATGTATTTAGGACATTTTATCGTCATTTAACTTTAATCATCGTTTATGAATATATCTAAAATAAACAAAGTTTTCTGTGGAATAGTTAATATTTAATTTTTTTGACAGCCTCCATGACGTAGCGGTAGCGAACGCGGCCTTTCCACAAGGAGGCACGACTTGATCCCCGCGCAGTGCAAATATTTGCATGCATGAATATGAATATTTGAACTGGTCTGGTCGTGCCTCAGAAAGTATGTTAAGCCGTTGGTCCCGGTTGCCATACGAACATCTCATAGCAGTCGTTACGGGTTGTTGGAGCCCTCAAAAGTCCAACAATTGGTCTAACTGCATTACTTCGATATCACCTTCGGGTTGTGGAGGAGGTCAGACGGCAGTCGCTTCACGGAAAATATCGAAGTTTAGCCAAAATCAGCAGTTAGACTGGTAAAGCGGACCCCAGACTCCAAAGCTGAGAAAGCTTTGAACGCGACTGGGATTAACGTTGAGATGATGATTCAAGTGTACCAAGTGATATGTGAACCAAGATATCCTACAACAGCTTGCGCCTCGATGGCCCTACCAACCTGTATAGCTTCTAGCTACATAACCACTATAAGCTGATTTCCGATTGTGATAAAATTCTATACGATATCTCTTTAGGTTTGCTTTCACTGAGCATAATGTTGTATTTTAGTCCATTTTCTCAGTTTTTTTTCTTCTAAGAGCAGTCGAAATAAATACTTTTCATTTGATTATGCTTTCTATATTTATCCTTATGTTTTTATGAGTACTGTGGAAGATTCATCTTATAAAGTGGTATAAATACAGTGTGATGAACTGCCATGGCCTGTAGACTATCCTTCAATTTAACGATATGATCTGTTCACCTACAGCTTTGAATGGAGTGGTATTGGCCCCGCCATAGGAGTTGTAGGTCGTAAGTTTAAACTTAGGCTTGGACCACATGACATAAGATTGCGATCGAGATTAATCACCACAGCTCTCGTAAAGGTAAAAGAAAACGTCGAAATCAGCATGTCGTACAAAAAAAAAACTTGGATGTAAAACTGCGCCCGCGTGGTGGAATATAGCCCACTTTCTATCACAAAAGAAACCTGTGTAATGAAACAACATGGTAGAAATTCTTCTAAAATATACAACGTTATATTTTATTGATATGAACGAAACCTGAATATAGTTTGTTCAGAACAAGCAACTGAACTTTTACTCGATGGGAGGCCACATCGGCTGCCGGTAGAAGTTACCACCCACCAGACAAAGTCTTACCGCCAAGCGATTCGTCGTGTTCCGGCATGATGTCTGGTGAAGCCGTACGGAGGACGGGTCTGAGCAGTTGTGTTGCGATGTGTGCCGGGTCCGATGCGCCAAATGTTGTTGTGTCGGGAGTTTGGTCGTGGATGGTCTCCACATCAATCTCCCTCTGGCGCAGCATCGTTGGTCGTGTTGTTGGGTTTAACATTGCACCACCTCGCTCAACTGCCGTCTTCCTTCCTATTCACTAAGCTTTTTAAGTGAATGGGTTTAATAAACTAGCGCGCTTTACCATCAACGATTGCGTCACTGCTTAACATCAGGCGGGATTGCAGTCAAGCGCTAGTTTATAATTATTAAAAAAAAAAAAAAACTGAATCGATTCCAATCATTTTTACACCATGTTATATTCTTCCCTAAATACATTTACAAATTGTTGCAGTGTCGTTACCGAGCGCACAAAACAGTTCCCGGTAGATCAGTAGGCCTAGTATGAGTTTTCATTACGAAACTCGTTCGTCGATATCGAGCGCGTTTCACTCAGCGATTGGCCCGCTTCAAGGTCGTAAGAACTCTCAACCAATGAGAGCGCCAAACGAGACCGATATCGACGATAGAGTTTCGTATTGAAAACTTATACTAGGCCTACTGTGTTATTAAGCGCGTGCGCACAGCGGCACAAGGGCCCCCCGCCCCATCTGTGCAGTGATGCAGTACGTTCTAGGTAAAATTAACATATTTTAAGTAAATTATAATACATTTTATTTTACCACTTATGGAAGAATTTATGAGTAAAGTACATATTAATATCTACCTACACTTGACCGTTGCGACTGCCCAAAGCCTGCAAGTGTGATGAAAAATGTTATCACTAGTTAATTAATAAACAAACAACCAGGTAAGATAACAAAGCTCATAACTTTGTTATTTTTCATGATAACTTTTTGAATTTTTTTACATAGATTCTTTACTTAAAAGTACTAGACATGTGTTTCTGGTTTGGGTCTGTGCTCCACGCGCCCGGCGACATTGATTGCGACGTCAGGGCACATATTTCCGCAGCTTGGGCAAAATGGCGTGAGGTGACAGGTGTCGTTTGTGACCCCAATATTTTCTAAGTTAAGCATTAAAGGGCAGGTCTATAAAACCATCATTAAACCTGTTCCCCTGTATGGCAGTGAGGCGTGGCCTGTGCTTGAGTGACACAAGCAGGAGCTGCGTGTCACGGAGATGAATATGCTGCGGTGGATATGTGGAGTTACGCGGAAAAACCGCATCAGGAACTCCCGCATCCGCGGCAGTCTTCGTGTCCATGACATTGCAGACAAACTGCAGGAGTATCGCCTACGCTGGTACGGCCACGTCTTACGCAAACCGGCGTGTTACGTGGGTAACAAATGACCTGCCATGGCGCCTCCCCCGGGCCGGAACAAACGGGGTAGACCAAAGAAGTGCTGGCTTGACGTTGTAAGAGATGACATGCGTGCCAACAAGCTCTTACCGCAGGATGCTAAAGATCGCATGAAATGGAGGAGAATGTGCAGGAAAGCGGACCCCGGGCTCCAACGCGAAAGCTGCGGATGCAACCGGGATAAACGCTGAGATGATGATGATGATGATGACGTGTTTCTGGTTTCGAATATACAAAGAAATAACGTTGTATAGTCATCACTCTTTCAGACGAAACACGAAATCTATACTAATATATAAAGCTGAAGAGTTTGTTTGTTGGTTTGAACGCGCTAATCTCAGGAACTACTGGTCCGATTTGAAAAATTCTTTTTGCGTTAGATATCCCATTAATCCAGGAAGGCTTTAGGCTATATAACACCACGCTGGGACAAATTGGAGCGGAGCATAACTAACTCCACGTGAACGAAGTCGCTAGCGGCCGCTAGTTTAGTATAAACGAGAAATAACAATTTACATCCATGTATGTACTTACAATCTATTTTGGTAAGTGAATATAAAGTATAAAACTTGTATTACGAGGGCATATCTTATATACGTTATTACGGGTCTAGGAATAACTGTGTTCAACCTTTATGTAGGTCATATAACCCTTCGGTCTAATAGTTTTCGTATATTGAATATTACATCAACAGAATTTTTTTACTACATATATTTTATTGAAGAGACATATGATGGAAAATTATGTTTTCTCTTTTTATTTTCCGATGCTTTAAGGCCTTGTCCTAATCATCGCGATCATCGGGCCAGTATTAGAACACTGCTTTCAATTTGTTCTGTATTGTTATTAATTATTATAACTCGTATGCGTGGTGCCGTCAACCGATTCAGATTTTGCGAAAAAATGTGTATTAGAGCAATCGAATTTTTTGTTAAGGATGCGGGATTTTACTTCTTTGAAAACCTACTGAAGGGTACCACATAGACAGTCAGGACCACGGGCTGTCCGAAACAGATACCCTGGCGCACAGACAAATGAAGGAACACGGGGTTTATGTAAGTCAGTAAAAACCACCAAGAGCAGGAGAGGTCATTTGAACTCTAATAAATAAAGTTAAAAATCTATATATATAACTAGCGGCCTGATACGTGCTTCACTACGTATAAAGTGAAATAATAAAAAATTATTGGATCATTAAAATTATGTATTCAAACATAAAATATTTTTTTTTAATTGCTAGCAATTTTATAACTTAATCCAAAACATTAAGATTATTAAACAAACGACTGGGGGTACCGACTCTCGAACAGGCAACATAAAGTTGGCCATTTTAAAAACATGATTCCTCCAAATTCAGACCACAAACGTGAAATAATTGCCCTTGGGCTTTGTTGATGGACATAGTAAATGATAAACGCACAGGATATTGTAATCGTTTGAACTCAAACGGCATATCAGTTGGGATCATAGGGATACGCGGTATCAAACAAACTTCTCCTTTTGATTTACCAGTTAAGATCGTAGCTTTAATTAAATTTGGCAATAAGTTTTACACTGCCAATCTGATGCAATTACACAGTTTAGGTGGATTATAAAATTACAAAGAAAGTGACATTGATGGTTATATATATAGATGAGATGAATGTCTACCGTTCATTGAATTCATTTGTTACAAAAAATGTGATAAATGAAGAACCGCTCGACCGATTGTGTTCAAACTTCACATAAACCATCTACTAAATAGTCAAAATAAAGCCAGAATATTTGGTTTGGATAGATGCGTTCGTTCTTGAGTTATAAAATCACAAAGAAAGTGGCATTGATTTTTATATATATAGATAGAGATAGAAGATAGATAGATTATACAATATCTAATGAAAACCCCGTCCAACCGATAAGCATAATAAGGGTTAAGTAATCACATGACCAAATAAAATCATCATAATAACAATATCTACTAATTAATTTTGAAATTTTCTTTTTTTCTGCGAATTAGCTCCAACTTCTCCAATAGTTGGAATTTTTTTAAAGAGACAACACTATCTTCGACGGTATTGTTGGTAGATATGTACGTACCTGTATGAATGAATGTACAATACTGACGGCATTTTGTTTGACCGCGTGCCCTGCCCCATGTCGCCCGCACATGTATTGCCATATAAGTTATCTCCTTTTGCGAAATAATATTAATTTTTAAGGAGGTATCTTTTGGATAATTGCTTAACGAAACTTACCCATCAAACGATTTAAAAACTATATAAAGGCCAAACTTTTCAAAAAGGGGTATTATAAAATCACAGATTATTTAGAAGACATAAAAGCTTTGGACTGAGCTGCTCGCTCTGTTAAGCATTGTTATTAAGCAATATACGTAATTGTAAGGTAAATTATTGTAAACATTTTCATTTTTAATGTCTGGACTTGAAAAAAGACGAAGATCCCTGAGTTTGTTTCGGCTATTTCTTCTCAGAGGTAGTCAGTTAGGAAATGCCGGCTTCATCTACCTAGTTAAAAAAAAAAAACTTATGACGTGTAAAAGTGATCGGTGATACTACTTGCTTAATAAACGATTTCATTTCATTTCTTTGATCGAAGATAACAAATATCACAAACGGTCAATCAGGACAAAAAAAAACTTGCATATTATGTCATACCCTCATATGAGTCTCAACGCAAACAGCTCACACCCTTTATTGTAATCTCAATCTTAAAATACATTAAAAAGAAAAATGGCGTCTTTGTTCTTTCTCAGCACGAAAGAAACCTATGGCATAGAATAAATCTACATAGAAGTGACACTTGCTATTCGAATGTATGCATATATTGTACCTAAATACCTGCAGTTTCGGGGCCGTAGGATTGACAAACACATTCAGGGGAGCTGCTTGCCATACACTCTAACTTTCATATTTTTAGTTAACCCTTTGAGGGTGTAAATTGGCACTATAAAGAATTGTTTCTTGCTCTCTTTAAATAAGGAATTCTTGTGCAAAACTTGTTCGATCAAGCGGTTTTGGCTGTACGATGTTTTCAGTGACTAAACGATAGATGTTTTTTTTTAATTTTCCCCGCGCTAAATATTTCTTCTGTTTCGTGGGTACGTTTAAAAAAATATAAATTCACATACACAAACATCTGGATGTTTGTGTCGAGCTTAACAACACGCTTACCGTGCAGTCTAATATGAGTAGAATTATGATTAACATTATTTAAGTAAATAAATAAACGTCACACGATTTGCTGGCATGCAACAACTGGCTTCCCAAATGATAGGTACCAATTGTAAACAGATATTTGTACCATGTTTTTCTGAATCGATTTTTTTTTACTGATACGATTCTGTAACAATATCACTGTGAAAAATTAGGTGAAGTGAGCGAGGAGCGAGCTGACATTTGAACTAATCCTAGGGACTGACACTATTGAAAGCTGAAATTAAATTCAATTTATCTAAAATTACAGGGCGAGACTTATACAGAATCGATCGGCTGGTTGTGACTTCGACGAGAGTGTGTCGTAACTGCCGGCTACATATGTGTCGCATCTATGCAGTTTTCTTATTCTATGCCTATATCTAAGTATATGCCACGTTCACATCGTAATAATTGGATTATAGTCGGAGTATTTAGGTCGTCGTTTGTTGACCCCTGTGTATTTCACCTCCAGACTTTGTTATTGAAGAGCTAGAGTAGCTGAACCCACTGTTCCCTATTATCATTACGCAGCGTTATTCATGTACCTTGTGAATTAGGTTCCATTGAATTGATGTACGATGTTTCTAAGTATGTAATTGATTGTGACAAAAGTACAGCAGTCCTATATTATCTGTTTTTTGAGGTACAGGTTTGTCAACGGTCACTAAAGTGTATCCATATCCATCGCCGCCTGTTCCATGTCCACCTCGCACAAGATGGATGGACAGCAGCACATGAAGTGTTTATTGCTCCGTTTTTTTTAAATAATTATAAACTAGTTATTTAGCCTATTCATTAAAAAAAAAAAACTTAGTGAATAGGAAGGGAGACGGCAGTAGAGCAAGGTGATGCAATGTTGAACTCAACAACACGACCAACGATGCTGTGCCACAGGGAGATTGATCTGGAGATCCTCCACGACCAAACTCCAGACATAACAACATTTGGCGTATCATAACCGGCACACCTCGCAACACAACTGCTCAGACCCGTCCTCCGTACGGCTCCACCAGAAATCGTGCCGGAACACGACGAATCGCTTGGAGGCAAGACTTTATTTGGTTTGGTTGGTGTTATCGCTGCAAGATGTTCTAGTCGTACTATCATCATCATCATCAACCTTTTTATCGTCCCACTGCTGGGCACAAGTCTCCTGTCATACAGAGTAGGATTGAGCATAATCACCATGTTTGCTCAATGCGGGTTAACGATTTCAGACTTAAAGTCCAGGTTTCCTCAAGATATTTTCCTTCACATTTTAATCAGTCATTGGTGTCCAAGATATACCTACTTAGAAAGTACATATAACTTAGAAAAGTTAGATTGGTACTTGCCTGACCTGGAATCGAACCCACTCATACTTGAGAGGCTGGTGTTTTAACCACTAGGCCACCACGACTTGTGTGGTGTTCCTAATAAAAATATAAATGTTCCTATATCCATAGCAAAGCAATCGACAAAAAACTTTTTACTATTATACCAACCCGTTACTTCGATTGTAATTATTACATTAGGTAATTATGTATCATCAACTCAGCCCACCGGAATCCATTGCTGGAAAATGGCCTCTCCCAGGCTGCACCACGACATCTTTTTCCGCCTCCGATCACCTTCCGCAGTTTTTCTGAGTGAATAGGCTCTTAATAAACTAGCGCGCTTTACCATCAACGATCGCATCACTGCTTACCATCAGGCGGGATTGCGGTCAAGCGCTAGTTTATAATTATTAAAAAAAAAATCCAGTATACCCAGGCACCTTCGCGAAGTCGTCCGCCCTTCTAGCTGTGCCCTCCCATACTACGCTTTCCAATACGCAGCCTCCACTCCAGAACTCGTTCTTTTCTGGATAATTTCATTTCTGATTATCCTTCAAAGAGAGTCCGAGTTTAGTTCGCTGACCTTAAATTTAATATAGTTAAATAACAAATGGAAACAGTTATAAAACCAAAACTATCAAAGCATTCGAAATATTAAGACATCATTATTAATCAATAATAAATGCGAGCTTTTTAAACACTGCAGCAACTCAATGGATAATAAATCAATAATGTAAATATATTATTGGTAAACGATTTTTAAATTACATGTGTACTTAAACGACAGAATCAACGTCCGGTTGGAATCGTTTAAAAACCTTTCATCGGTGATTAATTATTTTTCACAGCGGCGTGAAAGCCATTTAAAGGTGTATGGGTATTGTGGTGGGGGCGGAGTGCGTTGCAAATATTTTGTTCAGGCAGGATAAGCGAATTATGAATTGAGCAACAGGTTTTGTGACTGAGGGAGGCCTTTGTCCAGCTGTGGACCTCTATAGGCTGAAGAAGTAGAAAAAGTAGTTCAACGCGGTTTCCCACTGCTGGGACACAGGCCTATTAAAAGTGAGTGGCCAACCACGTAGGCCAAGTGTGGGCTGGTAGATGTCACATGAAAGATAACATATTATTTTACCGATGTTAGTGCAGTGGCAATGAAAAAATATTTATCAATTTATTTATCCATTTATTTCAAGGCCCATATAAACATATACTGTACTATATAAACATAAAAACTTAAAATACTGTAAATACATATGTATAACATAATCAAATACGCCTAATATATGTATGATTCTTGTGTTGGTAAATATTAAAGACTTTAGATAATTAGACTGGTTTATTTCACTTGTATAATTAACACATAGGGATCGACGTCTTCCAGGTCAGATCCTAAGTTACAATGACAAGACTATAGACAATATTCATAGACACTAATACATAGAGATGGTATTAGTTACTCGACTACAGAGTAGTGATGTATGATACAACATCCCCCCTGTTTAAGTTTAAATTAACCCTTGACAAACAATATTATAGAGACCTGACCCAGTTACAATTTAGACAATGACTTAAGACTATGGTTAGGTCTTAATCTAGGATACAATGTTCTACTTAATCTATTTCATCAATTAGCCTTCTGGTTGGCTTTACAACTCTTCCAGAACGAGTTACATGTTGACTGACTGAGGATTGAGATGAGAGCTCTTGAGGTCTAGACTCCTGCCTGTTACCTTCCTCTCTCCCCTGCGACGAATTGGATAGCATAGGAGAATATTTGTGTCTTAAATGAACCCTATTCCTCCTATACCTAACTCCATTGACATCCTCAACGACATATGACCTATTATTAGCCAACCTTAGCTTGACAATGGCTTGTTCCCAATTGCTATCAGGCTTTCTTTTAAAGTATACATGATCATCGGGATACAATAATGACAATGACTTTGTATTTCTATTATAATATTTAGACTTATTTTTATTATTTTGCTTGACACATTCTTCATAATTTTTGAATGTAACCACTTTAGGTTTTAATTTCTTATAAGACATAGGAATGTTATTTCTTAAATTCCTGGACATTAACAATTGAGCTGGAGATGGTAAATTATTCTTAGGTGTGTTTCTATACTGTAATAAAGCTATGTATGGATCAGATGAGTTTCTTTTACATTTTTTTAACATATTTTTGATAATTTTGACTGAACTCTCTGCTTGACCATTTGACTGTGGATGATATGGGCTAGTTACAATGTGTTCTATGTCCCATTCATGCATAAAATTCTTAAATTCTAATGACTGAAAAGGAGGACCACCATCAGACACTAAAGATAAAGGTATTCCATGACGAGCAAAAATGGACTTTAAATGTGTTATTACATTCTTTGCTGTACTGTTTTTATTTAACAAAGCTATTTCTATAAATTTAGAATAATAATCTGTGACAATTAAATAAGTAAGGTTATCAAAATACATTAAATCAACACCTACTTGTTGCCATGGATATTTATTAATTTCAAAATTTTTTAGTGGTTCCTTTGGATTATTAGGTTTAAATTGTGCACATACATAACATTGTTCTACGAAGTTTTTAATATCAGCTGACATGCTTGGCCAGTACAAAGACTCCCTAGCCAGTTTTAAGCATTTATTTATACCTTGGTGACCTTCATGAATTTTACCTAACATTTCCTTATACATTGACTGTGGTACTATTAATTTTGACCCTTTGAACAACAAATCTTTGACTACATGAATTTCAGCTTGTATATTCCAAAATGGTTTTATTGACAGACTGACATTATTTTTATTTTTTGGCCAACCTTCATAATAATACTTTTTTAACAATTGCAAAGTATCATCTTTCTTAGTGTTCTGTAACAATTTTGTACAGTACTCCTTTGTGACTGCTAGACTTGAATGCATTAAATTGACATGACAAGATATTTCTGACTCATTCTCAGGTATATAATGTTCTTTCAATGCTGCTCTAGACAGAGTGTCAGATATAAACATTTCTTTACCTGGAACATGTATAACTTCCAAATCATATTTTTGTAAAGTTAACATCATGCGTTGCAATCTTGCTGGTACATCATGTAATGGCTTTTTAAAAAGATAGACTAAAGGTTTATGATCAGTATGAACAGTTACTTTATGACCGTACACATACTGGTGAAATTTTTCACAACCAAACTGAATGGCTAACAATTCTTTCTCAATTTGAGCATACCTTGACTGAGTTTGAGTTAATGTTTTTGAACTATAAGCAATAGGTTTATTATTCTGCATAATGACTGCTCCTAATGCTGACTTTGACGAATCGACTGACAAGACTAATGGTACATTGGGATTATAATGAGCTAAAACTGGTGTATTTGTAATTTCATCGATTAAACTCTTAAGACATTGACTATGGTTTTCATCCCAAGTCCAGACTGAATCTTTCTTCAAAAGATTTCTTAAAATTTGAGTTTTTTGAGACAAATTGCTAATAAAGGGACCTAAATAATTGATCATACCTAATATTCTTTGCAATTCTTTGACATTTTTTGGTGTGGGCATATTGACAATTGCTTTTACTTTCTCTTCATCAACCCTGGCACCATCTTTACTAAAAACATACCCTAAAAAACAGACTTCTGAAACTAGAAATTTACATTTAGACTTATTGAACTTTAAATTGACTTCACGTGCTCGTTGCATGACTTTATGTACTCTCTCATTATGTACTGACTCGTTTGGTCCATATACCAAAATATCATCGATGAATATTAGAACTCCTTCTAAATCACCGAACAAATTCATCATGACTCTTTGAAAAATTTCAGACGATGCATTAATACCAAAAGGTAACCTTAAATATTTATATCTACCGAAAGGTGTTTGAAATGTACATAAATCAGAACTATATTCATCTAGTTTTAGCATCCAAAATCCTGAAAATGCATCTAAATGAGAAAAACAAACAGCTCCTGCTAGTTGAGATCTGATCTCATCTATTGACTTTAGTGGATAAATTTCCCTTACAATATTCTTATTCAAATTTCTAGGATCTAAACAAATTCGTAACTGACCCGTGCTTTTGACTGTTATGACTATACTGTTCACCCATTCTGTAGGTTTAATAACCTTTTCAATGACCTGCATTTTCTCCATGCGATCCAATTCATCGCGCAGTTTGTTCAGTAAAGCGAAGGGTACTCTTCTCGGAGCATCCACGCATGGCACTGCTTCAGGTTTGAGTTTCAGGCGACAGACTTGAGGTAGACATCCAAGACCCTGAAATACATCATTGTATTGTGTAAGAATTTGTTCACTAAAATTTTGTTGAGACACAGAGAAAACTCTTTGAATTATACCTAATTTTTTACAAGTTGGTAGACCTAAAACATTCGGACAAACTAAATCTGCGACTATAAACACTATATTTACACTAATAGTGCTATTATTTAAAGATAAACTACATTTTATATTGACTTTGCCCATAATGGGTATTGATATACCACCAAACCCACTAACGTTTATTTGACATTTCTCAAGTGACATTTGACTTTGACATTTCAAAAATTGAAAAGTTCTCTTTGACATAATATTGATATCAGCTCCGGAGTCAATAATGCAATTAATTTGTGTATGACCAACTAAAATGTTTATGTTCCATGACTGTTTAGAATAGTATTTGTTTTCTTTTGACTCGACTGTATTGACCTGTTTACTATGTGTTGACTTTGCTGTAATAATTCTACAAGTGCGACCTGACCGTTGATTGTAACTTGGGATGTGACTGTGACTGTGTGTATGACAACCTGCTATGTCTGTAATGATTCCGATTGTGATGACTTTGTGACTCTAAATGACAATTATATTGACTAGACTTATGACTATGACTGAAATTATGACAATTTAAAATTCCAACAAAATTATCTTGACTACCAGTTGAACTAAAAGACTCTAAATGACTGACTTTTTTATTATTTGAGTAACAAAATTTTGCAAAATGACCATAAGAGTTACATGACCTGCATTTAGCTCCCTGCGCTGGACATTTGTAGCGGTGGTGTTGTCCACAGCGGCTACACGTCTTCGAGCGCTTCTCAGGACTGGGACTTGACTTTGACCTCCCTGCGCTGGATCCCTGCTGACTGACTGGTGAAGCTCGCCGTCGCTGACGCTCCGCTCGACCACGGCTCCTCCGACGCAGATGCATGACTTTTTCAGACTCTTGACTAGTGGACCTCTTGACAATTTGGTCTGCATCCTGCTGTGCGACGATGAGTGTCCTAGCTAGCTCTCGCATCCTCTGATATGTCAGATCAGGCTCCTGCAGCAGTCTCTGACGTACATGTGCTAAGTCCAAACTCAAGTTGGCGATAAAAATATCTCTGATAAGAGATTCTCTGAGCGTTCCAAATTCGCAATCTTGGCTTTTATTTTCGAGATCGGTTAAGAAATCCTCGATGCTTTCCGATTTCTGTTGACGTGTGGTAAAAAACCTGTGACGATACATGGTAATGTTTTTTCTGGGTTGAAAAAATTCGTCGAATTTGGCTTTGACGTCATGTAATGTGCTTTCTCCAATATTTATGTTGAATGTGTTGAAAATATTTAAGCATTTTTCACCAATGTGATGTAATAAAATGGCGATCTTGCGTTTCTCACCGGACTTGTCTAAACCCGTTGCCAACAAGTATAATTCGAACTGTTGCCACCAGCGCTTCCAGGTTTCGTAATTGTTGTTTGTTGCATCTGACGACATTTTAAGCGCCTTCAAGCCACTGTTCATTGTAGCTTCGGTGTCATGGCTGCCACCGACGCCATCCGACTTTTGCATTTTATGAATTTTCTTTCTTCGTATTGGGTTTTTTCACTCTTCTGACACCATGTATGTGTTATCCCACTTCTGACACCATGTATGATTCTTGTGTTGGTAAATATTAAAGACTTTAGATAATTAGACTGGTTTATTTCACTTGTATAATTAACACATAGGGATCGACGTCTTCCAGGTCAGATCCTAAGTTACAATGACAAGACTATAGACAATATTCATAGACACTAATACATAGAGAT